>LPNX010674502.1:15000-45985 GCA_001517045.1 Pseudotsuga menziesii | reverse complement strand
TATATATATATATATATTTGTTGGATTCTATTGATAAACTTGACAAATTTTAGTTTTTGATTGTTTGATGTAAAGACTTTATTCCTACCTTTGTCAAAACAAAGATAAGATGGAGTTTTTGGTAGAAATCTCAATATATATATATATATATATTTGTTGGATTCTATTGATAAACTTGACAAATTTTAGTTTTTGATTGTTTGATGTAAAGACTTTATTCCTACCTTTGTCAAAACAAAGATAAAATGGAGTTTTTGGTAGAAATCTCAATATATATATATATATTTGTTGGATTCTGTTGATAAACTTGACAAATTTTAGTTTTTGATTGTTTGATGTAAAGACTTTATTCCTACCTTTGTCAAAACAAAGATAAAATGGAGTTTTTGGTAGAAATCTCAATATATATATATATATTTGTTGGATTCTGTTGATAAACTTGACAAATTTTAGTTTTTGATTGTTTGATGTAAAGACTTTATTCCTACCTTTGTCAAAACAAAGATAAAATGGAGTTTTTGGTAGAAATCTCAAACAAGTCACAAATCGAGACTATTAGGAAGAGGCTAGAGCTATGGATTTATCTTTCTTTGCAGTGTTATATACATGGGGAACTTTCATCCCATGCCCTTGGATGTTTTTTATTGTAGGCTCTTAACAATTCAACTTGTGTTCACTTCACAACTTCTATTTTCCTATCTATCTATGGGTGGAAGGAAGTGCTTTGTTTTAGTTTAGTATCCATCATACTCCACAATCATCAATGTGGTCCAAATATGACACAAATGATGAGACCTCTCTAAGAGATAATGGATTCTAGCACTCCAAAATGCTCCCACACATGGCTGAAAAATAATTTGTCTTATTTAGCTCCCGATAACTGTTTTCTTATAGTGGTATAAGGACTTCCATTTTACCAAATCTCTCAACTATGACAAATAATTTGTCACAACCCTACCTAGTTTTGGGAAATCCTTCAATCAAATTCATGGAGAAGTGAGATTCTTTCCTATGGCTGATTTGGTACTACAAGAGGTGTGTATAGAACCAGCATTCTATTTGCTGGATTAGAGGTACTACAAAATGTGCAACCTCTAATTAACTTAGTGAGATCATTGGGAAATTTGGGCTAGATACATACCTTTGTAGATTCAAGGTTGTTTTCACCACTACAAAATTTATTACAAATTTCAAAGTATGGAATTCTCCTATAAGAATAAATTTATGATCGATTTTTGGTATGCATAGTTTCCCATTCTTGTAAAGCAATCCTTATATAAGAGTATATTGGTTCTTCAATTCCCTTGTATGGTTGCTGCTACAATTGAACTAAAATTTGCATCTTGGTCATACAACTTTTTCAACTCCTCATATACAAGTGATTGCAAATGTATTACAGGTACAAGAACTGAAATAGTTGGATCAGTTGTTATAAATGGTATGTCTACAATTTTGTTGGTCACTCCCTTCTAGTATTTTATAACCAAATTGAATTATTGTGTATATGACATCCTCTTCAAATGTCATTCTTGTTGCAACTTTTCTTGAGCTATAGGAATTGTGGTGGCTTGTTATCATTATAGATTGATGTCTATTTTCCTCGTATGTGGGATCTCAAGTGCTTCACAATTTGGTGTAGTACAATAGTTTGTATTGTAGTGTGGTAGTTTGTCACATGATTGGTTGATTTGAGAAGCATCAACTTATTGTTTTACAATGTTCCTTGAAATACCATAGACTGATATTTACATCAGTGGAATCAGGAGTGAAGTCTTATTAATGAAATAGATTTTAGAAAACCTAGGTATAGGAAACATCTGATTACTAATGTAGTTATTTATCTATTTCTCTTTGTTTGTCCATTTTTTGTTGCTCAAGTTCAGAGTACATTTGGATTGGCACAGTATTATCCCCCATTCTTCATGAATGTTACATGCTTGTATTTATTCATTTGTTGTATGTTATCAATACCCAAATGTTGAATTTTATCTGATTTAATAGTTGGTTATTAATATAACTCAAAAAAAAAATTATTTGATTTATGAGTTGTTAGTTATTGAGAAGCAGCAGTAATGCATAATAGTCTAGTATGCAACATCCAAGAAGAATCTTGGTTACAGTTATTGAAAATAAAGTTAGAGCTAGTGAATGAAACCATACACTATATGTTAATTGTTGATGTATTTTAGAATATGACTTTCGTCAAATAGTTTGTTGCCACTATTGTGTTACCACTGTAGGATCCCCTTCTCAGTATATTTGATGTTGGCATATTTACTTGAGGTTTGTCATTGACATTTCATATCTCATACATGGAAATTTGCAACAGTAAACATTAATAAATGCATCCAAATTCTAATTTCTATTGCATCAAAATCCACATAGACGAAACAACAACTTGTGACTGAATTTAAGATGATTATTACAACCTTCTAAATAGCCACGCGGTTTAGAATTACATTGATATTTCAAACCTGGGATATCCACAGAATAGTTCCCACTTTATTTGTTCATTGTTGTAGATAATTGTGCACACATAGCCCCTTTTTTACTAAAATGTCCCCCTTCATGTGACTACAAACTGCTGAATTAACATGTTGAAGATGACAGTTGATTGTAGCATTTCTTTTATGCTCAGAGAGTGGTATACAGTCACAACTAATGAGCAGACTACCGAGGAAAAACTCAACATTGTAGTTTTTTATTGTTGTTTAGTACTGCTATTACTACTTTATTCCATGTACATTGATTGTTAATGTTTATGGAAATTGGTAAATCATCCCAATGACCAAATTTAACATAGTGACCATCGGATGATTGGAATGTTAATGTTGAAAGAGATGAAACTTATGTTTTAAATTTATTACAGTAGTAGAGTTTTAAATATAGTTTTGATTTAGTTTTTTCTCATGCATAAAAGTATAAAAAAAAATGATTTTTCTTTATATCAAACCGGAATGGTGAACCTAACCAAAACTTTACCAATTAGAGCCTGGAAAACCATAGTAAGGGGTATGGACTGGAAAAAATTAAGAGGTTTCGAAGGTCAAAAAAAGACCTTCAAGCCTTAGGTTTGTAGGTAAGCGATAAGGCCTAAGATCCATGTGATCATCAAAGTTTGAAAGAATATGTTGATTGAATTCATCGGTAAATTGTTTCTCTTACTTTCCCACTCTTCTTTTAGTAATAAGCTCATGATAATCCAAGGTCCTCACACTTAGGAGATTTCCTTGGAGATTTTGGCCTTAGGTCAAATCCGTATTGAATCATATGGGTTAGATGTTTTGTCATGTTCTTGACAAGAGTCTGCAATCTTGTTCAACCTGGATTTCTTAGTTGGCAAACTGATTAGAGTTTGAAGGAGAGATAAGAAACTCATTCAACTGTCTGGAGGGTAAATTGGGATGTTAAATGATGAAACTTGTTTTTGTGTTTATGTGCAAAGAAAAAATATTGAGCAGATATAAGGAGCCAATATCGACTCTCAATCACATGCTAATTTCCAAAGAACAAAACAAAGAGTGAGCAAGTTTATGATGCAAAAAATGGTTAAATATGAACTCTAAATTTCTATAAGCCAATATTCTCGCATGAAGAGGCTATACATATTACATGATGACTCAGATGGGTTAGATGTTGTGCTATGTTCTTGACAAGAACCTACAATATTTTTCAACTTGGATTTCTTAGTTGGCAAACTGATTATAGTTTGAAGGAGATAACAAAACAAAAGAGTGAAGCAAGTTTAAGATGCAAAAAATGGTTAAATCTAAATTGTAAATTTCTATACAGTTAATTTGGAAAAAAACATGTAATATGTATATCCTCTTCATGCAAGAATATTATCTTATAGGATGATCCTCGGTAATTAGCTGGAAATAATTATTATGTCAAAGGGAGATGACATAATGAATTTTAGGGAGATCATAATAGTTTGTTTGCCTCAACTACATTAAGAGGAATGTCCAAAATTTATAGCTATAGACTTTTCCACCAATATTTCTTATGAAGAATCATATAGATCTTGTATTTGATTGTTAGCAAATATTATTCTACTGGCCCCTCTTTTGAATACTTAGATGAATCTTGGTTATGAACTTGTTACCGCTTAATTACAATTGCATCACCACCTTCTGCTTCTTATTTTAACCAACCTTTGAATGGAGTGAAAGGAATACTAATTTATATGATGCTAATAAATGAGGTGTTATTATCTATTTTAATTTTCAGGGAGTACACATGTTGAAAATTTTAAGTACACCATACATGGACACACCCAAGATCATGTCTCATAGTAGATCATGTTGTGTGCATGATATTGATCTTTGGTAGGAATTATGTTGCTAACATTTTAGTTTTTGTTTGTAGTTTTAATAGCTTGTGTTTGAATTTTTATGTTTTAAAGCAGTATTATTCCCTACTACAAGAAATACTTAGGATTGAGTTGTACTCAAGTTAGGATAGCTTCTCCTTAGTTCAATACATACATGTGAAAATCAAACTATAAGCTCACAAGGTTTTATATATAGAGTAGGCCTTTAACAAGTTCAATATATTATGATCATTGATGAATGTGAATATTTTGAGCGCCATACCTTCTTTTGTTTTTCCGTGGGCCATATATTCTTCTTGATGGTAATATCCTTTATCATAAACGTGTATGAAAATTTAAGGGGAATTAAAATTCAGATTACCATTCATCAATTTAGGGATAGGGTTTCAATGTTAAACTTATAAGTTTTGAGTCATAGTTTTCAGGTTAGGCTTTGAGTCTTCAATTTTAGGGGTTTTTTATTTGTTTTTCCATGTCCAAAATATGTTTAAAATGTAACTTCCGAAGATATTCTTATTGTAATTTTATTGTATTAGTGTTATACCTCCTTTGGGGGATGTTATTGATGTATTTGGTGATGTAAAAGTCATTGAAAGAGTCAATGTAAACACTCATTGTAAGTCAGGTCAATATAAATTGATAATGTGTTATTGTACTAATTTTATATCATTTTTCTCATGCATGCTTCACTTCTAGTTTCTGTATTGATTTGGAATATTAAGCAAGATGTCAAACATGGATTGTGGAAAGAAAAATAAAACATCAAGAAAAAAGGATGTAATATCATATTTTCAAAAGCCTCAATCCAATAATCCACATCCTATCCATGCTTCAAGCTCTCTTGAGAAAGGTATCAATGAAAGAGATGTCAACACTTTTGAGATTGCATCTGTAACCCATACAATGGATGGTACAATACGTTCCTCTAGTGATCAAAGTGAGACAAATGCATTTTCATCTGAATTGGTATTTCAAATGTTGAATATTTTTCTTTGCAAGGTGACATAGTGAATTCACGAAAAAGGAAAATGGGTCAATGGGACATAGGAAGAAAATTCAAATTTGATTGGATCTAAAGACACCCATTTATTGAACCAACACCTCTAGTAAATGAGAATGAGACCTCACAAAAAGTTAAATTCATTTCATGTAGTCAGAAACTTGGCAAGGTAGTGAAATTGCAGATGAAGTTAGACACAATAGAGAAGCATGTTGGAAAGGTGTATGATAAGAAAGTTGCAAATGATAAGAAGGAATCTAATACCAAATGGAAATCTCTTAGCCAATATCGATATCTCCAATTTGAACAGGAATATAATAAATTATTACTAAATAAGATAAAACTCGAGGAAAGTGGAGGAACCATCACATATCAATTTGGAATGATGATGGAAACAAAATTATTATGAAAGATGATACAATTAAGCACTGTATTTCACATCCTGTCCAATGGTCATCCTATGATAGATTATCCAAAAATGATGAAATATCTATCTTTTATTCAAGTGTCAGTTTTTCCATCTTCTCATTGGTATTTATTGAGTGGGTGGGAATGGGAAAATATCTAGCTCAAGTAGAAAAGGACGATGTGAAAGAGAAGATTGCAAATGATACATTTTTGTCACCGTCTTTGGATGAAGTTACGACTATTGATAATAATTCATGGATTTGCATGAGCATTTATATGGTCAATGACCATATCAGGCATTCCTATCTACTTGGAATTCATCAAATGACCAAAAGTTCTACTGCAGAAAATATTTATGAACTTTTTATTGATAGTTTGAAGGAAATCAATGGTATGGATCATTCCATGATTGCAAAAAAGTTGGTATGTGTTGGAGAAAATGGAGCATCAGTAATGCAAGGACAAAGGAATGACCTTTGTGCTAGACTACAACTCTTGGCTTCACTATATATGCTTAGTATTCATTGTATGGATCATATGATGAATCTTGCATTTAAAATAGTGAGCAACTTTTCATTGGTTTCAAAGGTTGAATATCTTGTACGTGAGGTTCATGCATACTTTTGTCGGAGTCCCAAATGATTTTTAGAGTTTAAATTTTTTATGATGGTGTTACAAATGAAAAAAAAACTATTAAAAGATGTATATTAATATGCCTTAAATTGGATAATTTGTATATTATGGCAGAGTCGTTTACATGTCTGGAATTTACAAATTGGAGTAAGATAATCAATATAGAAAATGAGGATTTTTTTTTAAGTTTGATGAAAAAGGGATGCCATGCATGGCAGTTCATGGGCATATGGTTCTGTTTTATTATAATGATGAGATGGGAAGACCACCAAACAGTGCCCCATGTCAAGAGAATGATTTCACGATGTTGTAATTTCAGTGAGACACAACTTGATAGAAATTGCAAAATCACTATCATTGGAAATAAGATAACGATTTCCTCAAGATGATCTGTTGGAGGCCATGTATATCATATACCCTCAATATTGGAACCATAGTCAATGTTCAGATACTTTAAAGGTTGACTTTATAGAGAAATGCAATATTTTTCAAAGCCATTTTTGTTGAGAGGCCAAGATACAAGGAGAACATATTCAAGGTATATCATATCAATAAAAAATGATAGATCAAGCTAAATTCTTTGATACAACAATGTGGGACCAATTTTCTTTGTTGAATAATAAACTAGAATATGGTGCAATTACAAGATTACGGACTAAGCTTAGTGGTAGCGAAATCCTATGGCAAAGAATGCTAGAATATTTCAAATTGGTGGATTTGTGTCAAACCATGATTTTGGGATCAGTGGAGGATGAAAGAATGTTTATTGCACTGACATTATTGAAGTCAAAGTTGAGGAACAAGATTGATAAAAATGTGGATACATGCTTAAGATTATATGTAACAAAGTATGAGGTTGACAATTTTCCATATGAAAGAGTATTATCGCTTTAGAGATCAGATTGTGAAAGAAGGAGAGAAAACAATATAACAAATTTATCTAATGAACTTGATGTGGAACATAATGTTTTGGATTATCATAATAACGATTCATCTAGAGAAGGTCGTGTTTAGAATGTCGAAAATGAGGACCAGGGCCAGAATGTGAATTGGAAAATGAATTTCACCTAAGTTTGTATATGATCTAATACACATGAGGGACTCTTGAGTCTTATTTTAGTCTAGGTGTTCCATGTACCCTTGTTGGTGATCACTATATGTGAATTTGAGGTTGTGTTTTAGGTAAAAATAGATTCTACATGGTACTTTTTTGTTGTAACATTGTTGATTTGAACTACATTACCTTCATGCGGCTTGTTTAAAGATTGATGTTTTGATCTTTATCTCTTACATTGTCTCTTTCATGTATGTGACAGGAAATGATGCTGGAATTTGAGAAAGCTAGGGCTAGGAGCTATCTCTTCACATAGATAGTGTCCTAACATTAAAGGATAAATACCTAATTTGACAACACTTTTGCTAAGAAAGAATGGGCTCATTTAAGTACATGAAAACATGCTGGTGTTTAACACGAATATATTGACAAATTTTTATGGTTTGTTTATTGCTTTTGTTTGAAGCATTTTGTCAATTTTTTATTTTTGTGTGTATTTTGGTTAAATGTTGTTTTAGTCCCTTGAATGCTTCTTGTTCTCATTTGATGCTCGATTTAACCCTTTGTTGTAGCTTGAATCAAGATTGGTTTTAATCGATTTCCATTGATTCAGGCTTTGAGAAAAGATGTTTTTATTACCTTTTAGTTGCATGAATTAATTGTCTTCACTTTTTCAATTCTTTTATGTTGATTGTATATTTTCTTTGTAAATACTTATCGTTATTCAAAAAAATAAATGAGCTCTACATAGCTAAGAGAAGAGAAAAATGGTCTATGAACTAGGTTCCTATGCATTGATCGTAGGATACCTATTGGAACGAGACCAACATTCATCCAATGCATTAATAATCATTTGGCATAATTACAATGCATACTTGTATTATCCTCCATGACCACAATTGGCTAGTGGAGGACAAGATCGGGCATAATGCATGATTCTATTAGTTTATCGGTTGTCAAGATTCAGGTCCCTACATGTCCATTGGACCATTAAGGGATGAGATAACAAGTGGAGTCCCCACTTTTCTTGAATCTAGTCAGTGCAGTTGTGTTTCACCGACACCTTCCAGTTGTGACTCGTGAGTCTACGGGTTATGTTGTTGATGATGTGATTCATGTTATTTGACTAATGTTTTTGTTCCTCTATTTTTGAAGTAGGTTGAAAAGTATTTATGGTAGCAAGATTGCTATATGTCAATTTAAGGATACATTTAAGGTAAAAATAGATTCTATATTTTGTGTTTTTCATTGTAACATTGATGATAGGTACTGCATTTCCTTTAGGTTTGTTATTTAAGAATGATGTCTTAATATTTAACTATTACATTTTCTTTCTTGTTTGTGATAGGAAATCAAGTTGGAATTTGATGAACATGGGGCCTATCTTTTCACATAGATAGTGTCCTAGTATTAAAGGATAAATAAATAACTTAACAAGACCTCCACTAAGCAAGAATGGGCTCATTCTAGTACATGAAACTGTGTTAATGTCTAGCTTTGTACCTTGGCAAATTTTTATGGTTTGCTTACTGTTTATGTTTGTACTATTTTTGTCGATTGTGGAAGTCTGGGTTTATTTTGGTTAAAGATTGTGTTAGTCCCTTGAATGCATTATGATTCTAGTTCTTATTTGATGCTTTACCGAAATATTTGTAGTAGGTTCATTGGTTTCATTTGATTTCCTTTAATTCAATGGTTTGATTAAAAATGTTTTTATTTCTTACCCGGCTAATGCATTTCTTCATTTTCTTTTCACTTCCATATTTTGTTGGACATCTTCATAGCCATATATGGGACACTTCCTTTAATTGAGAGAATTCTTGACTTTCTGCAGTATTGAGCTTTGTGACCACATACATCACAACTGTAGCATTTTAGAGTGTAACAAAATCTAGCAATATGTCCAGCATGATTGCATCTCCAACATATTAACAAGTTCTTGGAATTTCCAAGATGTTATCTTGCAAAGAATTTGCAGTTCAAATCTTTGTGTTAGTCCTTTGAATGCTTCTAGTTCTCATTTGATGCTTGATTTAACCCTTTGTTGTAGCTTGAATCAAGATTGGTTTTAGTCAATTTCCATTGATTCGAGGTTTGAGAAAATATGTTTTTATTACCTTTTAGTTGCATGAACTAATTTTTTCTTCAATTTTTCGATTCTTTTATGCTGATTGTATATTTTCTTTGTAAATACTTATCGTTATTAAAAAAAAAATGATCTCTACATAGCTAAGTGAAGAGAAAAATGGTATATGCACTAGGTTCCTATGCATTGATCATAGGATACCTATTGACACGAGACCAACATTCATCTAATGCAATAATAAATTGGCGTAATTACAATGCATAATTGTATTAACCTCCACGGCCTCAATTAGGTAGTGGAGGCCAAGATCAAGCATAATGTCTGATTCTATTAGTTTATCGGTTTGTCAAGATTCATGTCCCCACATGTCCACTGGACCATCAAGGGACGAGATAACAAGTGGAGTCCCCACTTGCCCTGAATCTAATCAGTGCAACTTTGTTTCATTCACACCTTCCAGTTGTGACTCGTGACTCTACATGTTATGTTGTTGATGATGTGATTCATGTTATTTGACTAATGTTGTTGTTCCTCTATTTTTACAATATTTTATAAATAAGTGAAAGATGTTTTTACAATTTTTTTACAATGAAGTGAAATATTCGCCAAGATTTTACAATATCTTATAACTTAGTGAAAGAATTGTCAAGATTTTACAACATTATGTAATAAAATGAAAGATTCAGCAGGATTTCACAACATTATATAATAAAAAGAAATATTCACCAAATTTTTTATATATACATATTATATTATTTATAAAATTGCCTTCAAATTTTCCTATATATCGGAGAGATTCACCCATTTTTTATACATATGAATCTAGGTGGGGTTCTTAAAATCATATGTGATTCAGTATCCTATCCGTGGAACAAAGACATTATGAGACTAATGCATATGACTTAAATAAAGAACTAGAGCAATTCCTTCTAAGAACTATGTGACTTAAATAGAAAGAAACGAAGTGTAATGATATTAAACTTTAGTTATTTATACATAATGTATCTATACTTTTGTAACTGCAATATGTATTTGTATTTTCTTGTATTTATTATACTTTGTATTTATTATACTTTGGTGATTTTCATTTTATAATAAATAAAAAATACAATTTTGTTTTAAACATTGTTTAACCTACAACTACAATCCTAAGATCTCAATGAAATATATTTAATCACAAAAAAAAACTCTTATTTAAAAAAAATTAATATTAAAAAAATGTTATAATTGTTTTTTTATTTTAGTTTTAAAAGTATAGATATAAAAAATTAATATTAAAAAAATGTTATAATTTGGATGTAAGAACTGAGGAGAAATTTGCTACAAAGAAATTTACAGAAGCCTGGAGAAATCGATCCAATTAATATAGGAGAAACTGTGATTACTTTTCAGGTCTTGGCATCTCATGCTTTGCGTTGGCATCATCATCATCTTATGCTTTGCGTTAGCGTTATCTTTTGCTTTGTGTTGTATGGAACAACTTATAATTAATTACATGTCGGAATTGTCGGAATAACTTATAACATCAAGAAAAGCATCATGGAATTTATATAGACTTGTTTGTACGCTGGTCAATTGGATGAAGGAAATAAGAAGAAATCAATGAAATTATAATGGAATGAATACTGGTGGATTCTTTTCTCGTGTTGGCATCTTATGCTTTGAGTGCTTCGGTGTTTGTGTGGCATTATGTTATGCTTTGCGTTTTACTTTTGGTGTGGCATCTCGTGCTTTGATTTTCTTCTTTTGTGATTCGGCATTGATACTTAGGGCTGTACTAGTGATGTTTTGTTGCAGGAAAAATAATAATAATAATAATAAAAAGTATAAACATGAAATGGTTAAATATGGCATTCGAACAATTTGTTGGTAGAGAAGATAAACTAATGGTAAAATAATAGGGTCACATTGTAGAAAACTTGGGTGCCACTTCACTAAAGTAAAAGCAAGATATATTCTAATAAAACATTAAAGTTATAAAGGAAAATTAACATTCAAAATTGAACCTTTCACAGCCTTTCCAAAGGGTTTTAACCTTTCCCAGAAGTGTAAAGTTAAAATTGTCTTTTAAAAAAAATTTAAAATTTGAATATTACCCTTCCAATAAAGAAGGGCATAATTTTATATCAACATTTCAAAAGAAGTGCAACTTTTAAAATTATCAATCCATATAAATTTTTCAAGATGTTGAAATTCTTATGCTATAAAGTTCAACCATCATTCAAAATATCGGAAATATGATAAATTATAATCACTTACTCACTCATGCCATGCACTCATTGCTTAGTTGTGCAACATGGCCAGTAATCATTGATGACTAAGAGGAACTAGTCATCGAGATGTGACGCTGACTCCTGAGTCACTTGGGGTTGCAATATATAGTGTGACAATGTTTCAACAACTACGACTATAACAAAAAATTAACAATTGCTAGTCTACTACTAGGCCTGAAACGAGCTCAAAAATTTGTGCCTACTACCTATGTGAACCTCGCTACCAATGTCCATTCTTTTTTTGTCAAAATGAAATTCAAAAGGTCGGTTTGATAAGTCCTCCTCTACAAGACTTCATTTCTTGCATGAATATCATGGACACACAACAACTATAAAGAACACTCGATGTCATGCAAATACAAATAATGGCATGTACAATCCTTATTAATAAAATTAAAAAAACAATTGTTGGCTCATGAATATTCTTCAATTTGATGGGTCCCATGATCATAATGTAATCGCGCTTAGTCCTTCCAAACATTTGTGGTTTCTCACAGCATTTGTCCTCAACACTACCAAAATACATATAAAAATTACTTGTCTTTACATCCTCTTCTCTTTAAATCCTCATCCCATAGTCATAACTAAGGATTATTATGCCTGCATATCCTCACCTTATAATACGAATTGGGTCAAGGCCCAAAGGCAACCATAAAATATTAAATGTGTCAAGACACAAAGAGTAAGATACAATTATAAGTCTTATATTAAATTTACTTTATAAGTCTTTAATTAACAATATCAACTGAGATTCGATAGGTTGGATGGTTCTGATCTTCTTATCACTCCTTACCAATGTGATTGCAAGGCATTCTTTGAAGGTGAAGCCCATAATTTTAGGTTTTCTTCCTCATTATCATGCTTTTTGGTAAGACAATAAAGGGGGTAGTGGCCTACATCAGCATGGAAAATGTTTTAGGCATAGAGGTTATACACATTAATTGTTTTCATTAAATAATTTAAATTCCTACCGATGACTATCGATTCAATGAAGTGTGGTCTGGTACAAAATACAACAAATTTTAGAGCCCCACGCACTTAATTACACACACCTATAACTTTCTCAAATCTAGCATTAATAAACTTCTTTTGGTATTCTGGTTCAATTTAAAAAGAGTGTTGAGACTCAGACATACATTGAGTTGCAAGGATTCAATTGACTTAGGCCCCTCCATCACATACATATATGCTTTCACAACAAGCGCTGAAAAAATAAAATTTGTTTTTTTGCATTTTTTTGTGAAAAAAGTTTGGTTAATTTATATTTGTCAATTAAAAGACAATTATTTATATTTCCCTTCATCTTTGAAGGGATCAGAGAATAAATACCCTTCCAATTGAAATTAAGACTCACCTTCAAATTTGATCACTGGAGAGAATATGGCTTTTCAACATTTTGATTTTTTTTTAAATTGCTCGATTTCAAAATTTTCCTTAACTTTTTATACGACTTTTTAATAATATTAAAATTAAGTATTTCACGCAAAGGTTAAATAAATTTTCATTTTAATGGCCTAGACAACTTTGTTGGACACATTGGTTGTAAAGATTAATGTTTTTCTTTTAATAATTTCCAAACAGAATTGAACAAGATGTATGGATTTCTAATGCTAGATGATGGTATTTTTTGTAATGCTAGATGATAGTATTTTTTGTTTTTATAATTGTAATCTTATGATGGTTGTTTTTGTGAATTTTGGTTTTGGTTGCAGCTTAGTCACTTGTGATAGATGGTATGTTGAACACTTTGTCTTTTCTGGTTGATTTTTCGATGATTTTGAATTATTATGTGGGTATATTATTGATGCCATAGGATGAGAAAGACCTTTATGGGGACCATTATAAAAGATGACGATGTCATTAATGGATATTAATAATTATGAATGTTTATTTTTTTGATGATCGATAATGATGCTTATGCTTTGTGAATTTGACCTTTTTAGTCTTAGTATTTAGGCATTATCTTTATATGGTTGTTAGGATTATATGGTTGTTAGGAGATAGGTTTTGGGCTCATTATCTCTTTGATTAATGGCTACCTATATTAAGACATGGAGACTTGTGTGATTGTTTGATATATAATGAACGCTGATATTTTTTTTCAGAGGAAACAATACCGGTCTTTGTTATTCATATGAATCAAAAGACATCTTTTACAATATCAGAATGATGAATTCCTGTTCCCAAGTCCATGCATCTACCAAAGTAAATATCAATACATAGCAGCAAATTATATCAAATACAAATCTGCAATATAAGTGCCAGATCCCAATACCAACAGTAACAACTGAGTGATATAAACCACAGCCAAAGCAAAAGGAAAAAGTCTGATCATAGCAAACTTTACTCATCATCCCTGATATACAGGTCAGAAAATACTGATATATATCGAAGATGAACTTCAGACATACAAAATCAAAGCATTGCATGCTGGCAGGAAGGACTCATCATGGAACAGCAAGAAGTAATCAATCAATAGCAGGAACCAAAGCTGAAATAAGAGAGATATTCAGCTACTGTAAAAGAGATTTAATAATCCTTGATTTACAATCAATCCATCCAAATATTCTGAGAAAGATACAAGGCCCATATCCATCTTCATGCCTTGTTTAGAGATTTCATCTACCTGCATGTTATGCTCACGATATGTATGTCTAAAGGTCACCGGCGGGGCCCTTTGAAGCAAAAGTCTAATGTCGTGACACCAGTGCATCAGAGAAGGCACATCAAGTGCAGAAATTCTGTTTAGCCATGAGATAATAACCAAAGAATCCCCATAAATCAGCTGTATAGGAATACCCATCAGAAAACTGACTTTTAGAATTGCCCAGCAAGCCAATAATTCTGCTCTAGTATTCGAGCTTCTACCACAGCCCATGGAAAAACTGAAAAAATGATAATCATTGATATAAATCACATAACCTGATCCTCCAATATAATCTGCTGCGGCACCATCAAAATATCCGCATGGGAAACATTTAATTGGGACTGGACCAATGATGCGAGATTTATGAACTTTCATAGGCACAGGGAAGGTATTTAGCAGGCTTTCAATTCTAGCAATCAAAGCTGAGAGGGAAGGATTTTTATTTTCAAAAAGGCTGAAGTTTCTAGTGAGCCAGATTCCCCAAAAAATAAAGAGTGCCGAGTAGAAATAAGGGGCAGATTTCGAAATACTAGAGAACCAACAATCCAAATAGGAGTGTACAGAACTGTAGATGGGGAAAGAGCATCTGAATTTTTTCTCAAAATAAGAGAATAAATGGGTAGAGAAAGGGCAGCAGAAAAATAAGTGATGTATATCTTCCAGGTTATTCTCACAGAGAATACAACGAATGGGTCCATTGTATCCTCTAGTCTGCAATTGTTCCCAAGTTAATATTTTTTGAAATATCATTAACCAGGTAAAACATTTTATTTTCAGTGGGATAGACAAAGTCCACAGAATTTTTAGAACTTTGTCATCTAATTCCGAACAGCTATTTGAAATAATACAAGAATAACCTTCAGCAGCAGATAATGGTCCAATATACTTGTGATGAGTCCAAATTAGGGAATCAATTTGGTCAGTTAGCTGAATACGTCCAAATTCCAGACCTCTAACATAATTTTCCCATATAAACTTCCACTCATCACTAAGATCAAGCTCTTCAGCAGAGAACCAGTAACCTTTGGCATTTGGAGTCTGATTGCGAGCCTGAGCTAAGGAACAAATGCCATAATCCTCTAAATAATCTCTCAATCCTGTAGGCAGAGTAAAAGAGGATCCCATACCCACGATAGGATCAGCACCTAGGCAAATGGATTCACCGTTACCAACTTGCCAGGAAATTCCTTTGCCAATCCATTTTAAGGTAGCAATGAAGCCCTTCCAGATAATAGAGGCATTGTAGTAATTAAATTTCTTCTCCCTGAGCCATAAATGAAAAGGCTTATTTTTCATATATTTAGTGGAAATCAGAAAATTCCAGATGCCTTCGCTGTTGACTGCCATCCAAAAAGATTTCATTCTCAAAGAAAGACTGAAACTAGGGAGGTGCTTAATACCCCAGCCACCGTGGGAAGTGGGCCGAGCCAAAAGATGCCAATCCACTAGATGAAATTTTTTAGACTTTTCAGAATATCCCCATAAGAAGAAAAATATTAATTTTCTGAGCTTATCTAGAATAGAAGATGGAATCGGGACCAAAGGCATCCAATATACAGGCATGCTAGAATGAACAGCACGGATAAGTATAAGCCTACCTCCCATGGAAAGAAACCTGTTTGTCCAATGAGATATTTTCTTTTCAAATTTCGATACCATCCATAGCCAGTCTTTAACCAGGTAACAATTTGGTTTCAAGAAATAACCCAGATAAGTAAACCCATTCCGAAAATATGCAGACCTATAAGGAAGGATACCTGTAATTCTCTGGAGAATTGTCTCATCAATACCTTTTTGAAGAAAACAAGATTTGTTCACATTAATACACATGCCTGAGGCCTCACAGAATAGTTCCAGAATACCATTGAAGGCTAGCCATTCTTCAACAGAGCCTAATCCAAAAAGTATCACATCATCTACAAATAGTAGATGGGTGAGGGCGAGCTTTGATGAGATTTTTATGCCTTTAACCTTTTCGATCCGCTTAGCTTCCTCAATCAAGAGACTAAGCCTTTCTATGACCAAGATGAATAAAAGCGGAGATAATGGGAAGCCCTGCCTTAGACCCCACGAAGCAGGGAAAAAAGAGGAAGACGAGCCATTAATTAGTACAGCAAAATTGGCTGAAGTTATGCAACCCAGGATCCAATTAACTCCAATAAGGGGAACCCCAATTTGAATAAGTAATAGACGAATGAAGGTCCAATTAACTCTGTCAAAGGCTTTAGATAAATCCAGCTTGAGTATGAGGGCACATTTATTTTTGGAATTGACTGAGTGCAAGGCTTCCTGGGTAATAGCAATGGGTTCCTGGATCAGTCGATTTTTAAGAAAGCCAAATTGTTGTGGAGAGATGGAAGCATCCAAAGAGGGTTTAAGCCTCAAAGCAGCAACTTTGGAAATCTGTTTATAGCATAGATTACAAAGGGAGATAGGACAATAGTCAGCGAAAGTAACAGGCAGATCTGTCTTGGGGATAAGAGCTAGAAAGGTAGAATTTAGAGCCGAAGCCACTATGCCTGAGGTTCTGGCTGATTCCACCACATTGACAAGGAGGGGGCCCAATAGATCAAAAAAGAACAAAAAGAACTCAACTGGCCAACCATCCGATCCTGGAGCTTTATCTTTTTTAAATAGTTTAAGATCCCTTTCTACTTCCTGAATAGAAACAGGTCTAGAAAAGGAATCTTTATCCTCCATGCTGATAAAAGTAGGAAAAAGATGAATTACCTTTAGCTGAGATTCTAGATTTGTCATCTTATCATCTTCAAACATCGCCTTAAAATTTTTAATACCCAGGGCTTTTAGACTTTGATCATCAGAAACCCAAGTACCCATCTCATCTTTTAGATTCCAGATAGCATTTTGATTTTTTCGGGCTGTAGCCACAGCATGGAAATACTTGGTATTAGCATCTCCCTTAAGAGCCCATGTCATTCTGCTTTTAAGTCTTGCAGTAGAAATTTCATGATCAGACAATTTTTGTAGATTTTCTTTTAGAGAGCACAGCTTAAGATGCTGTTCATGGTTGAGAATAGCTAACTCAGATAAAAGGAGAAGAGAGCTAATTTCCTCTTCCAAAGCAGTAGACTTATCCTTCATTTTTATAGCTTCAGCTTTAGTCCAAGATTTAACCTTATCTTTTAGGAGGCGGAGTCTGTAGCAGAGATCATACATGGCATCCTGAGAAGGGTCTGGTTGAATATTAGACCATTCAAAGCGAACCATTTGAACAAAATCTTCATTATCTAACCAAGTATGATTAAATTTAAAAGGATAAGCTCTGGGATTTTGTTGGCCTATCCACTCCAAGACAATAGGAAAGTGGTCAGAAATCCCACTTCTGTGTACCCAAGCTCTATACTTTGGCAGAGAGCTAATCAGCTGTTCTGACAGCAAAAAACGATCTAGTCTTTTAGAAATACCTTCTTCCCCCATCCTCCCATTCCTCCAAGTCGGACCCACACAGGGAGGAGCAACATCCACTAAATTGTGATCAGAGAAAAGACTCGAAAAATAAGGACCCAAAGGATCTAGAAGGGCTTTTGATCCCCATATTTCTGAAGCATTGAAAGTAAGATTTAGATCCCCTGCTAAGATGAGATTAGGCATAGAAAGAAAACCTCCCGAAGCTGCAGCTTCCCAGAAAGTAGCACGATTAAGGTAGGGACCATAGTAGTTTATAATTGAGAGGTTTAGGGAAGAACCCCTGACCGAGGCTTTTAGCAGAACACCAGCAACAGTTTGGAAGGCTTTGCATTTAATGAATTTAGGATTCGAGCCAGAGAGAATGCCTCCAGAGAGGCCATTTGAACTCAGAGCACAAAACTCCCAGCCCGGGAAAAGCTTAGAAAAGGCATATAAAGCAGGATAAGTACTAGTCATTGTTTCTTGTAAAAGGACAACATCAGGAGAGAGAGATGACAGCAGATGACAGAGGCTTTTTAGCTTGGCCAGACTCCCTAGGCCACGAACATTCAGAGAAAGGATGCGCATTAGGAAACTGAAGAATCAGGGGTCGAAGCTCTAAGGACCCGATGGGAGGTTGTAGAAAGAGAACGCTCAACAGCTTTTAATCTCTCAAAAAGGGGAGAGTAAGGAGCCTGGATTGAATCAGTAGATTCATGGTGGGGCTTAGATGCCTTTTTATTTCTCCTAATAGTAACATTTTCAAAGCGGATAGAATCGAGGGGGAGAGAGGTGTCTTATCATAGAAAATACTTAAATATTTTTTCAAAGAGGGATCAGCAAAGGAAGGAGAAACTGCAGGGCTAATAGGGGGTGAACCAGAAGATTGGGGCCTAGTCTGTCCAGAAGTGGAAAGAGGGGGGAAGTCAGCCTCAGTAAATAGAGGTACAAGGGAGATGTCTGACGAAGGGGTAGAAGGGGGAACAGTAATGTTTGGGGCATCAAAAGCAGCTCCAGATTGTATTGGAGCTGAGGGGGGACAAGGAACATGCTCCTGAATCAATGAGTCTGACAAAGGAGGATCCAACCGGTTAGGATCCTTAGTGGGAGGAAGGGAGGGTGAGAAATCAGAGGGTAAAGGAGCTTTTTTTCTACTAATCACTGAATCAATTATATCCAGGTCGAGATCAGATACTTCCCCAAATAGAGAAATGGCATTTTTAACTGACCATGAGAGGAGACATTTTGAACCGGAGTAGAACAATCCTGTGAGGGAGATACAATAGGGGATTTGATAAATGAATCATTTAAAGATCGTTTGATAACCCCTCTACGAATGGAAGGACATTCACGGCGCAGATGGCCAGTCTCTCTGCAAATACTGCACCTAAAGGGAATACCCTGAAAATCCAAGCGTTGTATAAACAAGCGCTCATGACAGAGAATCTCAATTTCAGCTAGGAGGCCTTTAGTGATATCAAGTTCAACAAGAATTTTAGCCTTCCTTTTATCAAAAGTTTTCATAAAATCATCTTCTAGAGCTACAAACCGGCCTATAGTGTTTCCAACTCCCTCCAAAAGAGAATGATTCCAGAGTAGGAAAGGAAGTCCTGGGAGGATAGCCCATAGATGGCATTTTTTTACTCTTTCCCTTACTGGGTCGAAGTTAACATGCCAACGATCAAGCACTAGAGAACCATTGCCTACCCTCCATAGACGGCTTAATACATCAGAGGCATGTGAGTCCTCTAAGAAGACAAATACTATCTATCCCCGGACCAACAGACTGATAGAAGGAACATAGGTTAGAAATGGTTTTCAATACTCAGAAGCCCAAGAAACCCAATCTTTTTTCTCCATGGAGGCATATTCCAACCTGCCAATTAATGCCCGACGACTCAAATCCTCCACCCTATCCATATAAATATCCCGACCAACCACATAGCGGAGTTTACCTTCCATACTTTTGTATGCCTTTGCCTTCCTTCGTCTTTGATAACGGGCAGGGCCATGGTCAAAACTAGGGTCAGGAGACCCATCATGGGTCTCCACCATCAGAACCAAGGGGAAAGCTACCCAGAAAACAGTCCCCAAAACTGATCTAAAAAACTCAAACAAAAGGTAGACCACTGATACAATCCCTGGGTTTTGGGCAAAGGAAAATATTAGGTTTGAAACAGACAACAGTGAGAGGTCTCATATATGGCACAGGAAAATAGGAGGAAGATAGGCAGGCCAAAGGAAATAAAAGGTTTTGTTTCAGATTCCAGAAAGAGATCTTAGATAACACAGATATAAAGGGGGTAGACAGACAGGTCCCAATAATACAAAACCAAATCAGAAATCCAAACCACTCCAAATATAGATCAGCACCTCAAAATATCAGGCAATACGATTTAGATATCAAAGGGAAAGGGCTGAAATATAGAACAGATATCCATATCGACATTGAAAAAAACTATAGAGACTCCTCATAATCAGCCTTAGACTAAATATAGAACAGCATCTCAAACATGATCAGACCATATAAATCGAGCTTTGAACAGATATACAATCAGATGGAGAGACTCTGATATCAGACCATATAATCAAGAGGAGAGACTCTGATATCATAAAGAAAGTATCAGTCAAAATATTTAACCAGTCAGCCTCTACATATACCTGAACACAAGCCAACAAGCCCAGTCTAATCATAATAAGAGAAACTGAAATTCAATCAAAAATACCCTTCCAAGAGTAACGCTGGGAAAGCATCCATATCCATTATATTATCTAATAAAGAGTTCAACAAATATCAAGTGGTACAGCAAGAATAAGGCCACAGATATAAAGGCTATCAGTCCCCTAATGCCTGAATCAAACCAGTATCCAAGACTGCCACAAACAGAGGTAAAACAATTACATCAAACCATCAAGAATCGATCACTGGAAAAATGCAGAATATATAAATCTGAATATGTAGAATATCCAGAATCAGATCCTGCACATATAGAGCCAATCCTCCTCAAACAATATACGGCCAAACCCCAATCAAAGGAAGACCATACATTCAAATCGCATACATATAAGCAGCCGGAAAAAAAAATTATATATCTCAGCATCTATGTGTGCATTTCAGAAATCATATCCAGCAAGGAAAGGACATTCCATCAATAGGAAAAGGCAGACGAACCCCCAATTTGAACCGAATATAATCTTGAAACCACAATTATGCAGATAGGGCCACAACCCAGAGAAAGACAGTCTAATATAAGCCAATAGAAACGGCACCAAAGAAAGAAACGATATATCAAAGGAGCATAGAAATCGACTTGTAACCCTCAAGATCGAAACAGTAAGAAGAGAGACCAAAGGAAAGCTCCTCTGAGAGTCAAGTAAAAACCCTAACAGCCTCAAGACAAAGCGGCCAGACCTTAAGAGAAACAATCTGGAAGAGAGCCAAAAGCCACAAACCGTAGTCAAATAAATCCCCCTACCTAGGGCGACCTGAAGTCGGTTCAAAGGGTAAAGAGACAGTCCTTTGGTTCAGGCCATAGAGGACGCCATTTATACAGGATACAGACAAACCCTAAAAAAAAAACAACTCCCGATAGACACAAACGAGGGACAAAAGTTGTACAAGGACAACCCACACCTCCAATCCCGGAGAATGCTAGACACCACCTGGACGAAAACCAAAAGGTGACAGAAACGACCAAAATGACTAAGTTCCCACTTCTTTTAAACTGGTTGGTACTAGTCCTCAGGTATGAGGAGGGACTCTTGTTTCTGGGAGCAGCACAAAATAGAAGACAAGCATTCCAACAAACCCAAGTCAAAAGAGCATACGAGGGAAGATCGACAGGAACTCTAGGCGCCTAAAGAGGTAGAAGGGGATATAGGACCAGCAAATACTCCAGGAAACCAAAGAAAACTCAGCAACGATGCCAAATCAAGAGAGGAGTAATAAGCCTGCAAATACCCAAAAAGAAAGGGAAGGACAGAGAGCAAAAACCTGAAACCTTGTCATCCTGAAGCCGTCGACCAAAGAAACAGATTGAAGCGGTACAGTAGTTGAAAGTTTAGTACGATGGAGGAGCGAAAGGATCCACGCCATGCCTTCTGGAGCCTGTGTGAGGACCGTCCTGTGAAGCGCGCTCAAACCCGCAGAAACCCTCCCCCAGCTCCACAGTGAACATGCCCATATTTAAACTTATGCACTATGTGGTGATGGATTTAAAACGACCCCAACTAGCCCGCCTCCGCGAGGAGCCTAAATGAGCTGAGATTTATTGTGTTAAGTGGTTCTCTACAAATTATGGGCTCTCACACAGATATATATCCGCTGATTAGAGTGACGTAGCATTTGTGTGCCTTACCCTGAATGCTGATATTTGTTAATGGAATTAACCATTGATATTCTTTGATGTGAATAATGAGTATTGATACTTTTTAATGTTGGTTATGAACATTGATGATCTCAATGATGGTTATTGGGCATTAATATTTTTTTGACAATGACTTAAGATGAATCCCTTTATGAATGTTATGGTTGTTGACATGTAAAAGTATTACAATGGATATGCTTTCTTATTATGATAATTTTAGTCATCAATGCTTAAGATGGTGTTTCATGCATTTGTATTATTGGAAAAGGCTATTTTGTTACAAGTTTGGGTATCAAGGAAGAAGTGGGGAAATTCCATCCATGGGAAATGAATCATGTTCAATGAAGGAAATAACCTTGTCCTAGTGCTTAGGAAGCCTTGGGAGGGAAAAAGACCTGAAAATGACCACTAAAGTTAATTGTACTAAAAAGGGTCAAGAGAAATGAGTTGTGTTGTATCCTATATGGTTATTGATTTTTTTTGAATTAAAACAACAAGAACTAGATTTCAATTTTAGAGTACACATCCTTTCTAAACACACATTCAATCACATAAAGAATTAGAAACTCATGCAAATTATTTCTATTACTTCAATTAAACTCAAAACATACATTTACAATGCTCAAGGTATAGAATTCTCTCGTTATCATTAAAAGACCGCACAACCCCCTAGTCTCTATTTTAGGTGGGATTTTACATTCAACACACTCACTATCAAATTCTTTCTTCTCATATTTCCAAGGTCTTCTTCTTTTTTGTTTGCTTCCTTTCTCCTATGTCAGTTACCTTCCCTCATTTCTCTCTCTTCTTCCTTGCTTTGTCTTCTTCTTGGCTTCCCTTCTCTTCTTCCTCATTTCTTACCTTTGTTAGTTTTTCAACATTTAAGCTAGCATTATGTTAGGATCTTTTCACTGAGAGAATAACAAGCACAGCAATAACATAAGCACATCACATGAGACAAGAGACACAAAGAGTTTTGATAGGGGAAACCATAAATGGAGAAAACCCCTCAACTTTTTCTAAGATAGTATCACCACAAGATGTGAAACCCAAAACAGTAAGATGACCTCCCAACACAACAACAGCCTTCTGTCTTCTGTCAAGCCAAAGTACTTCCTTCTCCAAAGGTGCGCCACACTTGAGAGAGCAAGTGATGTAATTCACAAGTGACAAATAGAGAGACTCACACTCTCTATTTATATTAGTCCGTGCACTTGAATTACATTTTCACACGTAGGCTCGACCTAATATTACTTACCCGAGCCTACACCTTAATTAGTGTATAATAACTCAAGTGCCCCGAAACTGTGGGAACTTACCTAATGACTTGATATGACTTGATTACATTATTAATCCTCCCGATCGGAACATCGAGGCATGACCACATGACTCAAATACATAATAGAAACATCCCAGAATAAACATCGGGTTACAATACATAAGATACATAGAAGAATACATTCCGAAGTTACATATACATCAACACTCCCTCTTAACTAGGAAGGTATTCTTTCGACACGATTTTCAGCACTGGTCTTCTTCTTTGTATCAACTGGATCATCTCCGTCTTCAAGTCATCTTCATCTTCAAGTCATCTAGATCTGGATCATCTCTCGATCTGGATCATCATAGAACATCAACACAGGATCTATATCATTACTCGATCTGGATCTAGATCTGGATCATCTCTCGATCTGGATCATCACTGCTGGATCTAGATCATCACTCGATCTGAATCTCTCGAAGTCATCATAACTGGATCTGGATCATAGCTCGATCTGGATCTCCTCTGGTCATCATCATGTGTGTACTATCTCGTCATAGGAAGTTCTACAGAGCCAGCCCTTTTTCATGCTGGTTGTAGGCCTAGCCCACAGGTAGGTCTTCGCCCAGCACTTACATCTGACCTACTCGTCAAAAAGGCACGCCCAGCACTTACATCTGACCTACTCATCAGAAAGGCACGCCCAGCACTCACATCTGATCATGTAGTAAACTACAATCACATCAGAAAGGCCCCGCACTCACATCTATCATGGAAGGAACTGAATCCTCTCACCAAGATAGAATGGCCTGCCCTTACATCTGACATGGAAGGAAATTAATCCTCTCACCATGAAAGAATGGCCCGCACTTACATCGGCCATGGAAGGAACTTAATCCTCTCACCATGACGGAATGGCCCGCACTTACATCGGCCATAGAAGGAACTTAATCCTCTCACTATGATGGAATGGCATGCACTCACATCTGACCTGGAAGGAACCAAATCCTCCACCCTCGTCAGAAAGGCCCCCAGTCCCAGACTAAGCTACCTAGTAACTGACCAGGCGCCTCCACTCTCCCGGAGAGTGGCAATTGCCCTTACATCTGTCATACTCGACAGAATGGCTAACACTCACATCTGACATGGGAGGAACCTAATCCTTTAGCCATGAACAGAATGGTTCAGCCCTTACAACTGACCTGCTTGTCAGAATGGCTATGGTACTCATATCTGACATGGAAGGAACTGAATCCTCTCACCATGACAGAATATCTCAGCCCTTATATCTAACCTCCTCGTCAGAATGGCTTGTGGATCTCTAGCACTCATATCTGACATGGAAGGAAGTGAATCCTCTCACCATGACAGAATGGCTCAGCCCTTACATCTGACCTCCTCGTCAGAATGGCTATGGGTATCATCACTGTCTCTGGGAGGAAACCTCGATCTGGAGAACACCAATTCTCTCTCTGAAGTACTCGAACTTCAGCCTAGCCAATGGCTTCGTCAATACATCAGCTACCTGTTCCTCCATCACAACATACAGGAGCTTCACTGCTCCTCTCTGTACCATATCCCTGATATAGTGATACTTGATCTCGATATGTTTCGACTTGTCATGGAATACTGGATTCTCTGACAATTTCACGCAACTCTGGTTGTCACAATGTATACAAGTAGCATCCAACTGGAGATCAAATATATCAGACAGTAGCTTCCGCAGCCATACTGCCTCACAACTAGCTGAACAGGATGCGACATACTCTGCTTCAGCTGTACTCAGTGCCACACAGGATTGCTTCCTGCTAAACCAAGAGATCACACCTGATCCCATACTGAATCAACATCCCGAAGTACTCTTCCTGTCGATGGCACTACCTGCCCAATCTGAATCAACATAACCCTCTAGGTTAATCTTCTGATTCGCATCATACTTGAGCCCATAATCAATTTTACCCTTCAGGTACCTCAGAATATGCTTTGCAGCAATCAAGTGAACACTTCTCGGATCTGTCAAGTACTGGCTCAAGGTGTTCACAGCAAAGAAAATATCTGGTCTCGTGTTCGTCAGGTACATCAATGACCCAATCATCTGACGATACATCGTAGCATCAACCGACTCTGATGAAGCATCACTCAATAGCTTCAGGTTTGATGCCATAGGTGTGGCCATAGCCTTGTAGTCCATCATCCCAAATCTCTTCAGGATCTCTACTGCATACTTCCCTTGTCCAAGGAAGATTCGATCCATACTCTGCCACACTTCCATGCCTAGAACAATAGTGCATCGACACAGAACAGGAACATCACTGGTCTTCTGCCTTCAACCTTGAAGCAAAGGTTGGAATCCACTTTACTCTCAGTAAAGCCTAGAGTCATCAGTAATATGCCCATCCTATTGTACCATGTCAAACCTCAAGATATTCTGTAGTCACTCCCTCTGAAACGAAGCATCATACTCCCTCTGTCTCCTGTACTCTATGCACTGAAACATTCTGTACCGGAGTGACAAGTAGCTTCCTATGATACTAATCTTCTATGTGATCATCTAGTTTATATACTTGCATCTTCAACCTTGTAGCAAAGGTTAAGATCTTCATCAATCTCATCATGTATGTGTTTGAACTCTTACTGGCTACAAATGTCTCTTTGTAGTCTAGGCCTTCCTTTCGTGAGAAACCTCATGCTACGAATCTTGCTTTGTATCCCACGATGCATGATGGAACTATGAACTTCTCTTCAGGTCTCGATACCATGCCCTGACATCATTCTTCTTGAACTAGTCTTCCCTTTCTTCTTGGAGGTTGGAAGGTTCTGCATCAATGATGTCACTGCACTCGTCATATTATTCTTCATTTTGAAATGTCGTCACTTGCTCTTCGGAACAAGTCTTCATTCTTCTTTGCTTGTAGGCGATTATGTATGCGGTCTTTTCTACAAGTCAAATGCAATTGTATGGTTAGAAACATTTCATAAGGAATATTCATACTAGAAAATTCTTATGCATAAATATGATCATGCAACTACTTTAGCCAATACAACATTCATCCATATCTCACTGAAACTTTCTAGATGCCTTCCATCTCTACCAAGACAACATTGAGATTGTGCACTAATCCAATATGTCAGCAAAGAGGTTTCATTCTAGATAAGTAGCAATGGAGAATTTGTATAGCACCATGAGCTACTTACCCATCACATGCATATTAGTAGTATACTGTCATTAATGCAAACATCCTATCATGCATAATACAATAACTGAATATAAACAAATGCACAACAAAACAATATCATGAAATGACAATTGAATATTTATCTTTATTTGTTTCGAGGGTAGACTCCTTCTTGAGCCTTCAGCTTCATCATCTTCTTCATTCATAATAGCATCGTTTCTTATCCAAAATCTAAGGTGGATAAGAAGTTCTTCAAGAGTTGAGTTCTTCATATTCCTCATTGCTTGAGGGATCTTCTTTGGATGAAAGAGCTTGATCTTCAATTGCTCCCACCTTCTCTTCTTGAGCTTCTTCTTCTTGTGAGTTCTCTTTCTAGAGTCTATTGAAAGTAATCACTTCCTTCTAGCACACATTCCTCACATGAATGAATTCCACGATCTTGGGAGCCCATTCAAGGTGGCCATCACCACTTTTGCATTCTTCACTTTTTCTTTTACCGCTTCAAGTTGTTCTTTGATTTGAGAGACTCTTATGACTGCATGGTCTCTGCATTCTGGATCTTCACATTCTTCAACTAATTTCTTTAGGTCATATTTTGATTTTGTTCTTCCCTTCAAATAGCTTGAAATTATGGAATACCTTCAACAGCTTTGCTTGCAATAGGTAGTGCTCTGTAATGCACATGTGCAAGCCTTCTATGCCAAAGCTCATTTGGCTTTACTGTGTCATGGATCAAGGCTTGTTCTGGATGGCCCTTCAATTTGTACAAGTCTCCTTCTTGTTCTCCAATCACTACCACATCATCGATAGTGTTTCCTTTAGGCCACATGATTACTTGACCATCTATGAATGCCACCCGCATTCCTTTTGCATCAATGCTGAAATGGAGAGAATGTTCTTCTTCAATCCTAGCACAAACAATATTTCTTTCATTGTTAGAGACTTACCAGATTCTAGCTTGTATGAAGATTCCCCACTACCTGTTATTGGATATTGGTAGTCATCTCCTAGTTTCACCTTGTGAGGTGATTCATGTTCTGACAGTCTTACAAGGGATTCCTTGAATCCCGTCATATGTTTGGAAGCCCCACTGTCTATAAGCCAATCATCACTTCCATGAGTAATGTTACCTATGAGAGATGATATCAGAACATATTCATCCTTTCTTGAAGAATCTTCACTTTCATATCTGGATCTCTTTCTGGATGGTTCATCATCCTCTGCAGCATGAGCACGATGTCTTCTTTGGCCTCGTCTCCCTCTGAAACTGGAACCTCTATACTCATGAAGGTGTCCAATCCAGTTTCTTCAGAGAGATCATATACTTCCAGGCTTGGAAGTTGTCAACTTCTGCAAGCTTGTCACCAAGCTGATGTGATAGATCACTTTGAAATGAGAACCTCAAATGGAAATAGCAAAGGATTAGATCTTACCGATTTGAGGTGTCCGTCCTTGTCTCGGAGTTTGCTGATCTAGGGTTTGTCGCAGAAACCCTAATTTTCAAAATTTGGAAACTTTCAGATTTGATTGGACAAACAGATAGATCTCTTCAAATGGAGCTGTCCAATGTACTCCTTTTCAGAAAACAGTGGAGGGAAGCTCCTGAAACAGGAAGCCCTAATTTTCTGATTTCTTCTGCAGAAATTCATGTTACTATTTCTATGATATCTCTGAAATTACTGATCCTCTATGTCTGAAATTTATCACTGAGGTAACTGCGCATGTCCCTGATCCATCACCATAGGTTTCATCATAATTGGTTTCACCATTTGGGATTTATGATCCTTTTCCAAAGGTGACCTGTTACAGGATTTTTCAGAATAGAGAAGTTGTACAGCATGCCACGTGTCACTGGTTCATATTCTGAGTCTGATTTTCGGACCACCAAAATTAAAGTTCATGAACTATCTGGAACATCTTCAGGAATTCCATTTGGACCTCTGTAGCCCAAGATATTGCAATTCTCCCCAGGTGTCCTGTTTATGGATGAATTCTGGAAGAGGTTGGAACCCTAACTTGGAGAGATCATATCTCCCATAATATAGCGAATCTGAGGCTGATTTTTGGACACAGTGTTCATCAGGATTTTATCTTCGTCCCCTGGAATTTTTCACTTCTGAGACTTCGCAAATCTTGGAATATAGTGACTGTACCAAAACTTAGCAGTTTTAGTATTTAGGGTTTCTCCTAGCTCGGGGTCAAACTAGGGTTTGACTTTTCTGGAGTTTCACCCAACCAAATTTCTTGATCCAGGTCTCTAAACTTCAGTTTTGATGAGGAGAAAAATCCTATGTTGGTCTCACTCAAAAATTCCTCTTCTGTAGAAAGCCCTAATTTCCGCATCGAAACTGAAAATGCTTGAAATTGAATTATGCATCGATAGAAGGATGCACCCTCCAATGGAGAGTCATCCTATCATACTTTTGCTGAAAATCTGTGGAGGAAGATCCACAAAATAGGAATCCCTAGTTCCCGTAGCTGCACAATGTCTTCTTCTCAGGTTAGCTCTGATACCATGTTAGTTTTTCAACATTTAAGCTAGCATTATGTTAGGATCTTTTCACTGGGAGAATAACAAGCACAACAATAACATAAGCACATCACATGAGACAAGAGACACAAAGAGTTTTGATAGGGGAAACCATAAATGGAAAAAACCCCTCAACTTCCTCTAAGATAGTATCACCACAAGATGTGAAACCCAAAACAGTAAGATGACCTCCCAACACAACAGCAGCCTTCTGTCTTCTGTCAAACCAAAGTATTTCCTTCTCCAAAGGTGCGCCACACTTGAGAGAGCAAGTGATGTAATTCACAAATGACAAATAGAGAAACTCACACTCTCTATTTATATTAGTCCGTTCATTTGAATTACATTTTCACACGTAGGCTCGACCTAATATTACTTACTCGAGCCTACACCTTAATTAGTGTATAATAACTCAAGTGCCCTGAAACTGTGGGGACTTACCTAATGACTTAATATGACTTGATTACATTATTAATCCTCCCGATCGGAACATTGGGGCATGACCACATGACTCAAATACATAATAGAAACATCCCGGAATAAACATCGGGTTACAATACATAAGATACATAGAAGAATACATTCCGAAGTTACATATACATCAACAACCTTCTCTTTTTTGTCTTAAACGCCCTCTCTTACGGTTCATTTCATAGTAGCATTTGCAGCAAGAGGTGCAAAGGAATGTCAAGAGGATGAAGATATGGAAAGTGAAAAGTAAGTTTAAGCTAATAAGAATTTGTTTTATATTAATATTAAGGAAAATATATTTCATGGAAACAATATTACATTGCAAAATAAGAAAACACATTTACTAATAAGAATAATAAGAATAAAGAATACTAAAAATGTCAGCATATAACAAATGTATATAGAAAAAACAAGATATTATAGCTTTTCATAAGATAGGTATTAGAATTGATTTTGGAAGAATTTCAATCTAGCATTAAGAGTTTAGATACATTAATGTTCTATCATTGTCTTGTGAAAGGGAAACAATCCTTTCCCTTTTACAAATTCCCACGTTTGTTTTGAATCTTTTGTTGGGAAAAAATGTTGCATTTGACATGTATATAGTTCTGCATAGTCGATTGGAGAAGCTGCAAAAAAAACACATAATAATCAATTAATTTTTTTTTGACAAAATACATTTCAAACGCAAGTTGAAACTGATAATGAATATGAAGTATGCAAATGTTTATTGATGTCAATGTTAATTTTTTGTGCAAGTTCAATGGCATATAGGACAATGAATTATTTTGTTGTGCATGGAAAAGAATTCCAGCAACACATGCATGTTTTCTTTGTCATGGAGCAATGTAGAGGATAAATGTTGGTTAAAAACTTGAACTCTACCAAAAATGGAAGTTTTACTAATACTTTGAAGGTATGATGGTATAACCTATGCAGAAATATGTTAAACATATGATCATGATAAAACTTGGAAATTGAAAATTGAATTCACCTTTTCTACTCAGAAATATATTGACACAAGTAATGCAAAAAACTTAAAAAACATTACCTGCAGCTGAAAATTGTTTCCCAATAATTGAGAAGAGGCAATGCATGGTGCTAAGCAAGAACTGAAATAGGAGAAAAAATGAATATAAGCCACTATAGTGCACCAATGACTATGAACATCGTAACCAACCCTTGAACCTATCAAATAATATAACCAAGCCTTAATGTTTGCATCAACATTTGTTGAGAAAATAAAATGATACATGAAAAGAGTAAACCAAAAATACAGGGCTGGTGCAAGCTAATGCTGGTGACTTATGACGCGTTCATTGCAATGAAATTCTG
>LPNX010674502.1:0-12500 GCA_001517045.1 Pseudotsuga menziesii | reverse complement strand
GTATGGACATTATGAGTTTGTAGTGGTACCATTGGTCTCACAAATGCACCAGCTACATTTATGTGCCTTATGAATAGTGTCTTCAGCAGGTATTTGGACAAGTGTGTTCTTGTTTTCCTTGATGGCATTCTTATTTATTCTAAGAATGAGGAAGAGCATTTGAGATTGACATTGCAATTGCTTAGGGAGCATCAGTTGTATGCAAAGCTGAGAAATTGTGACTTCTATAGAGATATAATTCAGTATTTGGGTCACATTATATCAGAAGAGGGTATATCTGTGGACCCTGAAAAGATTGAAGCCATTATGAATTGGCCTACTCCAAGAAATGTGACAGATGTAAGATCTTTTATGGGACTTGCAGGATACTACAAGAGATTCATTGAAGGATTCTCCAAAGTTGCACATGCCATCACTTCTTTGCATAAGAAGGGGATAAAGTTTGAATGGAAATCGAAGTGTGAAGAAAGCTTCCAGTAGTTGAAGAATCGTCTAACCAGTGTGTTGAGGCCTGGAAATTCGCAGGCAGCAACAATAAGGGATTCTCCCCAATCAACGTTCCCAACTAGCCTGTTGACTGTTTGGAATAGGGAATCCGTCTGGTTTGCGGTCCGGCTACCGTAGGTCAAGGTAACAAAACAAGGGTTTTACCGGTTGCGGCCCGGTCCACCGAGTTTTTGTATTTTTGACTTGAAAGTGAAATGAAAGTGTTTTACTAAATGCAGGGTGGTGAAGGATGTAGGGAGCGGTCAAAATGTGATGTGCAGGTTCTTACCTCTCGTCTTAAGCTCACCAACATCTGAATCACATATGCAGAAATGAACTGAAATAACTATCTATCTATCTAACTACCTATCCTCGGGGAGCAAGAATGTAATTTATGTATGAGTAATGTGTATGTGCATGCATAATAAAAAGAAATTACAGATAGCGGATGTTCCTTATTATAAACATGAACAATGGAAGGTATTTCAACAACCAGATAGCTAATTGTTGTATGAACAGCATACATTACTCATGGTGGTCATTTCATCAAAATAAATCAGAAGTCATTCATACAAAGACCTAGGTCACAGAGTTAGAATGATCTCACGATTCATGGACATCATACTGAAAAACAAAATAGTTCATCTTTCAATTGTCCATGGCACAACATTTGAAATCCCATCGATCTTTCTTCAACAGGAAAACCAAATATTTTATTGCAAAGAGAAGTAGTTCTTCTTACAATAACCTCTCCAATCTAACTAGGGAAAAAAGTCCTTTTCTCTTCTTAGTCTATTACATTTATATGAAGAGTTAAATGGTTGGGATGCCCAAAGTAGCCTTTGGGCTTCCCAACCTTTCACTTACCCAACGTTTCACATTTTCCCAACGTTTTTACAAAATATTACAAAATATAAAGATGACCCATCCCTTACGAAGAGGGCCCCGATCCTCCAAACATTCTGAAATACATGCCATGGTCAGTCAAGAAATAGTCTGCATGTTCTTCTATTACCTGCATGGCACCTTCTGACAAACATGCACATTCCTTCCGAAAAATGAGCGTGTACAGAGGCATAATGAAGTGCTCACAGAACTCTCTGTAATGGCTATGGTACTGGTGAGCCCACAATGGTCTATAAGCTGCATACACGGGCATCCTTTCCCTATCCCAGATGCACTTGAGACTGGGGAAGGGCTGGTTGCACAATATGCAATCTATCAATATTGAACTCATGTAAAATTCGGACCTTTTCTGAGCTTCCCCTCCCAAGGCCGCGGCCAAGCAAGAGGAAAGACTGCTTGATAAAAGGCTAGCCCAATTGAATACTGTTCCTTGGGATGCCACATGAAAAATAATGGGCATCCATTCAAGCTTGAAGAGTCTACCATGGGCTCTTCCAAAGATCCTATTAAGCATCAGGGCTATAAATCTGTAGGGAGCCCTCAAGCTTGCTGTATCATACTCACCGGCTGGTCTGTATCGGTAAAGCTTTCTCTACAAGAGCATCTTATTAAGAGTTTCCACCAAGTCCATTCTGATGCTGTCTAGCCAATTATCTGATAGGAAAACTTGGGCTTCTGGTAGGTGATAAGCCAACGCCACATATCTAGGGATAAATGCAGCATAGCCCTATCCTTCAACATTTCCTATGATCATTGTGGATGTATTTACCCGGGGAAGAATCCAGCCAATTACCTCAGAGCATGGGAACAGCTCTAGTCTGGTGGAAACTTTCATGATAGCAGATTTCTCTATGTTAGCATAGATGGGTTCTTCTTCGAGACCCATCTCGGGAACCTCCCTGCGGGAAATTAATCTATAAATTTCACCCCATTTGTACTCGGGTTCAACTCTAGAAATACATTGAGTGTCTTCATATATGTATTCAGTCTTTGTTTCAGCTTCTACTTTTGGCAGTTCTTCCACCATTGGGGCCTTCTTCTTCTGTCTTTTCGACATAGTGAGTTCCTCCTGCCATGAATAACACCTTTATATATTAAGCAATTCAAATTGCAGATATTCACAAGACATTGTGCAATTTTTTTCTTCTGTGTATAATATGACAGCAACTAGTCGATGAAACTAAGATATAAGCTTGCATAACCTGACTGACCTGACTAACAGGATTATTACAACCAAATGCACACTATTAGTGATCTCGTCTATATCCTGGCATGATATAAAACATTTATGTATGATATTAAAACATCCCATCCACCATCTTCTAAACTGCAATAAAATTACATCCATGCACAAACGTGCCATTTCAATGTGTTTTAATGTGATAATAAGTAGGGAAGCAAATGCATGCATGTACAGTAAAAAAAAATGCCCAAACCATCAGAATCATTAAATGCAAGACACGGTGCTCGGTAACCTAGTCGGTGCATAGCAGCTAAAGAAACCGATCGAATGAAACTATATGCAGAATGACTATGTGAGTCTCCTACGTCTTCAATACCAAACAATTCAATCATATAGCTAGGCAAAAATAATTACACTAACTTGACCCCACATTCTATTCCCTGTGGGTATTAATATCACTTTTCTGCACATGACGCTGTCATCAAAACCACTCTCCATGCTATTTTCAGTTCGCGAACTATGACAACGGCATAGCCCTTTTAACCATCTAGGGTTTCAAACAACCGAGCCCCTATGGACTGCACGGGACGGTGCGAGCAATATAGGTTAGGGTTCGAAATACCGGGCACATACAAGAATTCGACCAAAGGAGGAACCATCAAAAAACCACAAGAAAACCCACCACAAAAACTCCCCCCGGACCCCATCATCATACAAGGAGAAGCTAGGTGCAGGCGGCGTAACGGCCGCCTGCACCGCGCCTCCATACACTATGCACGGGGTAGGAAAACACAGGCCGAGGTCCAAAATAATTAATACGCGGGCTTAAAAGAAAACGCCCCCAACTGCGGGCAGTTAACCTACACGAGACTCCTCAATACATGGGTGCTAGCACAGGGTGAGAAAAGAATGACTGGCGCAAACCTAACCATTGGTAAAACCTCCATACTCAAGCAGAATAGGGATCGGGAACACAATCCTAGTAACACACCCAACCGCAGCAAACATTACCAAAAACCTTGAATGGAATGAGGTAGGGCAACAATGGAGCTACCTGGCAGCGACGCATAACTGACGAGGCGAAAAAGGTCGGGTTTCCTCAAATGCCACATGGATGTGAGTACCGGCAGGGTGGTCCACGAGCTTCGAGGGATCGACAGCGCGGGATGATCACGACAGTTTTGGACAAACAACACAATAGAATAATCCAACTCTCCTCTCCCTATATATAGAAAAGTTCGCACGTGGGAGGACTAAATATATCGGACGAGAAACAACTCCAGATCAGAAGGTGAGAACTCAAAACCCTCCGCAACGGCGAAAAACCACAACATCAACCCGTCCGCAACGGTGAACAAGGCGCGTGAAAATAATGATCGGACGTCGGCGGCCTTTTGAGTCGGAAGTCAACAGCTTAAACTCCTCCGCAACGGTGGACACTCAGAACAAAACATCGTCCACAACGGTGGAGAGAGCGATGGAAAAAGGCTCCGCTACACAGCCAAAAGAAAACCAAAACATAAGTCGGGAAGAAAGAGAAAATCAAAACCCAGACTGATCCGCAACGGCGGAGGCCAGAAGCGAAGATCCGTCTGCAACGACAGAAAAGGAAATCATCATACCTTCCAACGTAGAACCAAAAACCACCCGCAACGGCAAAACAAAGACAAGTCAAAAACCTCCGCAACGGTGGGAGACTCAAATGAAGCAACTTCCGATTCATAAAGGCTTCAAAGGTATTCAAAGGCAACGATAAGCTTGATTATGCATGGGATTACTTTAGGCATTAAGGAAAACATCAGATCGATTGATAGAGCAACCCAAGCACTGAAAAACGTTCCAAAAGTCATTAGCCCAAATAAGGAAGAGAATCAAACTAATCCAAGGCAGAGGAGGGTCCTAAAAAAATTTAGAATTTTGGGAAATTGTTGCAGCTGCAACACAGTGCACAAGTATTGAAAGTTCCAGACCTAGAGAAAGATTTTGTGGTGTGCACTGATGCATGCAAACAAGGGCTTGGAGGAGTCCTTATGCAAGACAACCACGTGATATGTTATGAATCAAGAAATTGAAGGACCATGAGAAGAACTATGCCACTCATGAACTAGAACTTGCAGCCATAGTACATGCTCTCAAGATGTGGAGGCATTACTTGATGGGAAGAAGATTTGAGTTAAGGATAGACCATTGTGGTTTGAAGTATTTATTTGATCAGCCTACTCTAAATGCTAGGCAAGCTAGATGGCTAGATTTTTTATGTGAGTTTGATTTCGAAATCAAGCACATAAAAGGAAAAGAGAATAAGGTAGCCGATGCACTCAGCCGGAAGGTGCAGGAAATGCATGTGGAATATTTTAGTATTTTCCAATCAAATTTGAGGTAGCAGATTGTTAGTCATACTACTGAAGATGAAATGTATGTGCAGGTAAAAGACAAATTGTAGCAGCGAAGTCTTGGGAAGAGGTATGAGTGATATAAATTGGAAAAATATGGACTTCTTACTTATAAAGGTAGAGTTTATATTCCAAATGTAGCAGAGTTGAGGAGAGTCGTTATGGATGAAATCCATTAAGCTCCATATTTTGGTCACCCAGGATATCTTAGGACAATTGCTATAGCCATAAAGCAGTACTTTTGGCCAGGAATGAAAAAGGACATGGCTGAATATATTTCAAGGTGCATGAAATGTCGGCAAGTGAAGGTTGAGCATCAACACCCAACAGGTTTGTTGCAGCCTTTGCCAATTCCAGAATGGAAATGGGAAGCTATTTCTATGGATTTTATATCAGGATTTCCAATGACTTGGAGACAACATGATTCTATCATGGTTGTGGTGGACAAGTTGGCAAAGGAAGCACATTTCATACCGGTTAAGTCTACACATAAGACTGATGACATTGCAAAGATCTTCATGAAGGAGATTTTTAAATTGCATGGATTGCCTAAGGCAATAGTCTCTGACAGAGATGTTAAGTTCACTTCCAATTTTTCGAAGGGGTTGTTTGCAGATTTGGGTACAAAGTTGAACTTCAGCACTGACTACCATCCTCAGACTATTGGGTAGATAGAGAGAGTTAATCAAGCGCTTGAATACATGCTTTGCATGTATGTGATGGATAAACCAACTAAGTGGAAAGATTATCTACACTTGGTAGAGTTTGCTTATAACAATGGACAATAGACATCCTTGGGGATGAGTCCATATGAAGCTTTGTATGGCAGAAGGTGTAGGACACCAGTGACATGGGATAATCCAGTCAATAGGTTGTGCTTGGTCCAGAATTGCTCAAGGAGATGGAGTAAGAGGTTGTAAAGATCAGGAATAATCTAAAAGTAGCTCAGGATAGACAGAAAATCTATGCAGATAAGGATAGGGTGAACAAAGAGTTTAGTGTAGCGGACCATGTTTACCTCAGAGTGAAGTCAAAGAAGAGTTCCTTGAATCTTGGAATTTGTGCCAAGTTGACACCTAGATATTGTGGGCCGTTTGAAGTGCTTGAAAGAATAGGGCCAGTTGCATATAGACTTGCGTTTCCTGCTAGCACTAGAGCTCATAATGTTTTTCATGTTTCTTTGCTTAAGAAATATGTACATGATCCTAACCATGTGATAAATTGGGATGTAATTTAGGTGGAACCCAAGGGAGAGTTCCAAATAGAGCCAATGCGCATCCTTGACAGGAAGGCCACAATGCTCTGGAACAGAGCCATAGGGAAGGTAAAGGTGCAATGGGAGCACTACAATCGTAAAGAGGCTACATGGGATCTAGAAGATGCCATGTGATTGGCACATCCATTTCTATTCAATTCTGCAGAGCACTGAGGTGGTACTAGTGTAGCATTTTGTTCAATTTTGTAAAGCACTGAAGACAGTGCTATTCAAGGGGGAGAGGAATGTAACACCTCGGTTTTGACCCCGTTTGCATTAAAAATGTATATGATGTATATATTCTAATTAATCGTGGTGTGGAGCTAAAGGCAAAATCCCCACCATCGATTTATCATTTTATGTTCCAGAGATTAAAATCGTTGCCGAAGGTATATTTTGTGCTAGCCAGCACAATATAATTTTATCATCATGTAAATATGCAATTTAATTAAAAACCCCAACCAACTATGTCTATGCAACAAATAATGATATGGGGGCATGATTTTACTAAGGATAAGGAGGGGGAAATATTTAACCTTTGGGGCCAATGGGGAAAAGCCAAATGTCAATGGGAGAACCCACCAAACAGTCAACTACCTTTCTTGTCTCATTCACCCAATCATTTAGTTCTACCAGAAAATGGTTGAAGTAGTTATTGCATGGGCATGGGAAGAGTATGGGCATGAATTTCGAATTTGGGGAAAACCCATTTTTGGGGAAAATCGTTTTTGACTTTTGGGGCAAGAAAACACCCAAAATGCATGCCCATTTTCCCATACACCCACGTTCTTCTTTTTGCTCGCGCAGGGAAAGCGTGGGAGCTGTTTTACCTTCACGTTTTTGCTCATTTTCCTCATCTTGCATGCCCAAAAATCCATTTTTGGTGTTCAACAAGTGGGCAAGGAATATTTTTGTTTTGGGAGTTTATGGCAGTCATTTGGTTCCTATATTTCCATAAACATCCTCAGAATTCGTGGGCAAAGAAGATTCACATTTTTTGTGGCTTGTGGAGGCCGTTTTTTCCCACGTGAACCCAATGAACATTTGCTGAAATCGATTTTGGCTCCTAAGGCTGTTTTAACCACTTACCCTCTCTAATTTTAGCTTCCATGGCATTTTTATCCATGCCCAACACTGTAATTATAGTGTATTGAATTCGTTTTGGCCACGTTAGGGCCAAAACGTCCCTAAGAAATCAAATTGTTGTTAGGGGTTCCTCTTATCCTCCTTGGCAATTAATTTTGTGGTCCAACTACTTTCCTAAACCCATAAATTATGTATATTTCGGTGTATGCAATTGGTCTTTTGACTATGTAGGAGTGGGAAGGAGTTTTCTTGACAAACCTAGTGTTTTGCAGGAGCCTCATAGACAAAACTAGAGGAATGGCTCTCTTCTCTAAACCCCCTGAATAGCACCAGAAGGGAATTCATGGCCCGAGGGATTGTGTAGCAGAGAAGGGAATGATTCCTTGTGTTGGGTGTGTGTGGATGTCTTAGCAGTCAATCTAGTTCTGTTGTAGGCACCCTTAGCTCTTCAATAAGCCCACTAGCTTAGCAGACAATGCTCCCATCTCCTGATAATCTGATAAACCCAAACATAGCTTTGGCTTGACTGAGTTTGACATATCTCTGGCTATGTGTGAGTCTACTTAGTTTCCTTTTCCTTGGGGAAATCACGCCCAGCTCGGGGGTGGCAATGTTGCTGAGAGATTAAGGAGCACACTGGCCTATGGTTGGGTGGAACATTGCAGGGACATAGCTGGTTGCGGGGAGCTTCATTTGAAGATAAGTATTCTTGTGTAATCACTCATGCAATTGTTTTGTTTATGTGAATTAGGACGAACATGTAAAATGTGTTGAATGCTTGAACTAAACGTAATTTGCTTTTGCTGAATGTTAATTCTTTATGCATCTATGTATCTTGAGTTCAATGCATTTTATTTTATGTTCTATGGGGATAGTTTCTCGGATAGATAGTATATCGGTAGCGTCCTCTTCACTGGTTGGAGGGTTGGGGACGCTACAATATTTATTTTTCAGTTTTGGGTATATTACAGACATCATGAACTATTGCATCTAACTTAAATAACAAATCAAATCCTTCGAAGAATTATGATATCCCAATCTTACAAATTTTAGTTATTTATTATGACTCCTTCATAAATGGAAAGAAATGAAATGTGTATTACTCATGTAATGTTTAACTTATAAATACAAAATGTAAGCATACCCTTGTAAGTGCAATATGCACCTCTATTTTATTTCATTCTTTGAGCACTTAAATAATGTGATTTTCATTTTATAGTGGAATAGAAAATGCAATTTTTTTTCTTGGAAAAAAATATTGTTTGAACTACAACTACACTCCTTGGATAACCAAAATATATTTAATCATAAAAAAAGTGACAACTTACACAAATGACAGCCATTAATATTAAGATTCTACACCTATTCAAAACTAACTTTTTTACTAAACTCTAAGATAATTTAAAGTTATTATTTATTTTGTTAATACATAACATTTCATTTATTAAACTAAAAATATGTGAAATAATATGATGTAATAAATTTAGTCTAATTTTGAATTATATTTTCTACTTTCTACTTATCTTAAGTTTAATATTATGAAGTATAATAATTTAAATAAATAAAATGAAAAGCTTTATATTTAAATGGGATTGATTATTTAAACTCTTATTTAAACAAGTGGAATAAGCAACAAAGTTGCTTAGTACCTGCCTCCTAAGAAGAGATTGAAAATATATAGCAATAGGATACTACAATTCCTTTAAAGGCTTCATAACTTATATAGTGGGATGATTTCATTCAAAAACTAGAGTTATAACTACTACTTGTATGGTGGGGAGCCTACCCATACTTATGATTGTGGGAGAAGTCAATACTTTATAGCTTTCTCTACCCTCTAACTCTAAATCTAGGCAAGCGATAGCAATTTGACATACCACTAGCTAATAACCACCACTAACCTAGAAACACATGATAAGTTTGTGCTTGTATAGACTAAGTCCAAATTCATAACTTCTAGTTTCCATCTACTTATTTTAAATTAAATGTGTCAACTTAGTAATCAACCACTACCAATATATATTATGAATGATATTTTTTTTCAACTTATCATCATCACATTGATTAGCTAATAACCACCACTAACCTAAAAACACATGATAAGTTTATACCTGTGTTAACTAAGTCCAAATTCATAACTTATAGTTTCTCTTTACTTGTTTTAAATTAAATGTGTCAACTTAATAATTAACCATTACAGTCACCAATAAATAAATAAATAAATATATATATATATATATATATATGAGATATGATATGAATACTTTTTGAATTTGCCATCATCAGTTTGATGTTAATTAAAATACACACACACAATCCCAAAAAGTTCTTGGCATGATTTTGCTATTCTAAACTATAATAGGCACTCTACACTGTTTTTCACACATTGCAGTTTCCACTAGGCTTGAAAAACTGACTGCAGTTTAGTTGATCGACTTTGTTTTGACATTGTCTGCACCTGCCTTCGAATTGACTTCAATCTAATTGTTTCAAATGATTTAGCAGGAAACTTCAATTAAAAAAATGTTAGAGTTTACTATATACATTTCTGTTAGCTTTTATATTCGTCTTTTAACTTAATTAAAAGGCATTCAAACTTTCTTCTTTAAATTTTTTTATTTTTCTCGCCAATGAAGCTGCCACTACCGTATGTATAACAGTTGGAAATAGTGAATAAAATATGACTGGTAGTTTTACCAGCTTTTCTCCATGTTCGACTATGGTCACGATCATTTCGATCAAATTGATATAGAACTATTGAACCTCAAACGTGGTACCTACTTTGTAAATGTTCTACCTTAAAACAGGGTTTATTATAGTCAAAATAAAAAGCATAATTATCTGCATTTGGTTTTCTAATGTTAAAGATATATGATTTCATTCGGCCATGCCAATCATATCTTATCTATGAAACTAGTATTGAATTCCAATTATTTCTGAACCCCATGTCTTACTACTATTTTACTTCAGAACCCTTCTATATATATATAAAATGCAACAACTTGAGTGTGTAAAAGATATGGAGTTGTAAGTTTTCAATTTTGGTTGCTGTGATATCCAGGGTGGAATTCTTCTTGGGCCTTCTCTTCTAGGGCGCAGTAAAGCTTACATGCACACAATTTTCCCAGAGAATAGTACCACTGTACTCGAAACTGTTGCAAATATTGGTCTGCTATTCTTTCTGTTTTTGGTTGGGTTGGAACTAGATTTCAATGCAATTAAACGTACTGGAAGGAAGGACTTAGCAATTGCTGCAGCTGGAATTAGCTTACCGTTTTTAGCTGGGATCGGAGTTGCTTATATTCTCAAGGCAACGATTTCTAAGGGTGTGGGCTATGGACAGTTCCTCGTCTTCATGGGTGTATCGTTGTCTATCACTGCATTCCCAGTACTTGCTAGGATACTTGCAGAAGTCAAACTTCTTACCACGGATGTGGGGCAAATGGCCATGGCCGCAGCTGCAGTTAATGACATGGTTGCTTGGATTCTTCTGGCCCTTGCCGTCGCTCTTTCAGGTACAGACAAGAGCCCTGTTATATCAATCTATGTTCTGCTAGGTGGATTAGCATTTGTGGTTTTCATGATGGTAGCGGTGAAGCCCATAATGTCTTGGATTGGCCACTGGTCACCTGACAATGAACCGGTGAGTGAAACATTCATTTGCATTACTCTGGCGGGAGTGCTAGCATCTGGCTTTGTAACAAATGCAATTGGGATTCACTCAATCTTCGGAGCTTTTGTGTTTGGTTTGACAAGTCCGAAAGACGGCCCGTTAGCATGGATGCTTATTGAAAATATTGAGGACTTCATATCAGGCTTGCTACTGCCATTATATTTTGCCTCCAGCGGTTTGAAGACTAATGTGGCATCGATTCATGGGAGCATGTCTTGGGGTCTGCTTGGTTTGGTTATGGTGACTGCTTGCACAGGGAAGATTCTGGGTACGTTTTTTGTTGCAATCACCCACAAAGTTCCTTGTCATGAAGCAATGGCCTTGGGATTCTTGATGAAAGCTTGCCCTGCGCCTCTACATCATGCACCTAGTGGAGTTGTCCGAGAGGTCTTCTGCGATTATGACTGGGAATGCAGTGATAGACAACGATACATGTCGGATTTTCGACACTTTCCTGTCACATGTACGACACTTTGATTTTTTCTTAAGTGTCGGAAACCTGGCGTCGGTGATCCGACACTTAAATAACCGTCGCTTAAGCGACACCTACGTAACCGTCGCTTAAATGTAAAGTGTCGCTTAAGCGACAGAATATTTTCGACGGCAGAATTTTTTTTTTAAAATAGCCTCCATAACCGTCGCTTAAGCGACACCTGAAACCGTCGGATAAGAGACGGCGATCAAAAAGGCGTCGGAAAAGAGACGGCAATCCAGAAAAGGCGTCGGAAAAGCGACACTTCAACCGTCGGATAAGCGACGGCTATCAAAAAAAGGCGTCGAAAAAGCGACGAAAATCCAGAAAAGCCATCAGAAAAGCGACAGAGGAAACCGTCGCTTAAGCGACGCCTGTGGAAATTTTTTTTTTTAAAAAATCTCGAAATTGTGTCTCATAAAAATTTATACTTTTTATGTATTTCTCTTTCCCAGGTTTCATTCCGGGCCTTCAAAGTGTTTGCTGTGTTTACTGGATTCTTCAATTTATGTTCTAAATGCTTAGACTGCTGAAAATCACCCATTGCATCAGTCCGATAATCATTCCAACCTTGCCTGGAACTATGCTCATCCTTTGGATGCTTACAACCACACTTAAGGCATTTCATATTTCTTCTAAAATTATTGAATTTGCACCTGCAAAGCAGTTTTCAGTTCACAATTAACTATTGTCAGGTGCACTTTTTTAACTCATAAAACTGGTTCAACAGTTATGTGCTTCATGATCTATGCAACAATCATAATAAAGAAACAGACTATTAGATTATCAATAGATAATAACATTATGAAATATTGAAAACTTACTCTGGGCATTCCCAGTCACCTGGATTCTGCGACTGCTGAAAATCACTCCGACCATGCCTGGCATTCTGCATATGGTCATCCTTTGGATGCTTACAACCACACTTGAGGCATGTCATATTTGTACTAAAATTTATGAAATCACACCTGCAAAATAGTTTTCCAGTTCACTCTTGTCAGGTGCAATTTTTTAACTTAAAACATTGGTTCAACTCCTGTGCTACA
>LPNX010674403.1:115024-167491 GCA_001517045.1 Pseudotsuga menziesii | reverse complement strand
TTTGGTTGACTCTAGCTGTTGGAAATAGTTAATAACAGCTCATCCTTTTCACTTTTAAGTTTGTAGAGCTGTAGGGTAATTTTTGCTACAGCGTGGAAATATTAAATGAACAGCTCATCCTTTTCATTTTCAAATTTGCAGAGCTGTAGGGTATCTTGTTAAAATTGCACAGCACTTGTGATAGTTTGTAGAAGGATTGAAGATTGGAATTTATAGAGTACATAGGGCTTTGATAATCTTTTAAACAAGTGAGTAAATAGGAAGGAATCAGGCTGCTTGAATTTGGAGAAGACCCTAGTTTATAATATTGCTTTCTTGAATTAATACCAGCTTCACAGTGTGCACATGCAAACCAGAATTATTGAATATTTTTCATACAGTCCTATTATTGATTAATGAGCATTGCTTGGATAACCTTGGCATTTTTCCTGTGTGCATTAATGTGCATAAATAAAACAGAGTATATTTGAATAATAATAACCAGTCAAGCTTCATTATAACAGGCTGTGTGTTGACTATTTAAAGTCAAGAGATTTCAGGTGTTACTCTGGCAATAATTTTAACAGTATTAGTGTGGAGTGAAGCATTAGTTCTCATAGGATTATAGTGGAGTTTTCAGATCAACAGATCATAGTTGTTGTGAAACTTATTAAGCTCTTTCAGTTGTAGAATAGATTATGAGCACTGTAGCTGACTGTGGATTGTGGAGTGTTTAAGGGATTTCTGTAGGGTTTGTTTAATTTATTCGTAGATTGTTCTTCTGAAAGATTGCTGTAGGTAGGACTTCTCTGAAAGATTGGGGGTGTTTTAAAACTATCTTGCCTGCACATATAGTGTGGCAGCTCAAAGTTTACGATTTCCCGGTTGATAATTAAATTGAGGTTAATTAAGTCACATTAATTTTGACCAACACTTAGTGTGACAATGATTTTGGAATTAAATTTCTTAACCTCTTTTTCAATCAAAGGAAGCGACATGGGATTAATTCTTCTGAGTTTATGCGTAAAAGTTTTTTCTCCTGGTTTAATTGGAATAGTATGTTGAATAATGGATGTATCATAATCCTTCAAGTCTTCATATCTCCATGCAAAATATCAGAGAAATATTTCATCAACTCAATATATTTATTCTTTGCCTATGTTGGCAAAGATTTTGAAAGCTTTATTATCTTAGGGTGGTCCTCTGTTCAAATGTATTGATCCTGAATCTCATCTTCATGGGGATTCACTTTGGGGTTTTTTGGAATAAAATTAATTTTGAGCTGAATGATATCCTTTCCACCAATCATACCTTTCATATTTTTGTATTCCTCATCTCCAACTGCAAATCCTTCATCCTCTTGAGAATTTTCCAAGTTCTAATTCTCTCCTTCTATATGTGTATTGTAAAATTCATCTGACTTCTCTAAGAACCTTTTAATTTGCAAATCACATTCAAAAACTTTCCAATACTTAGAATTATCAGGAATGAAAGGTCTGTTTACAACTTCAATTTTGTATTTCTTATTTGAATAAAAAGGGATTTTAAAATTTCCATTTGTTGTAGCCAAAGAATAAGTTATCTTATTTTGTATTATGGGAATCACCATCACTCTATGTTCATTGAAAAAATTCCCAAGCATATCCCAAACTTCATTCCTATATTCTCTCATCCTAGGGTGCTTGGTCTAATGGTTCCATTTACTTGATTAATAACCAACTTTGACTCTCCAAAAACATCTATCCTACTTGTTTTCAACTCATTTAATGCCTTTAACCCTAAAAGCATAGCCTCATATTCAACTACATTGTTTGTACACTCAAATGTTAACTTAAAAGAATAAACCTTAAACTCTCTGTCTGGAGAAATGATCCAGGCACCAGCACCAAATCCTTCTTTACTTATTGACCCATCAAAATACATGGTCCATACTCCATCCCTTTTGTATCCTAGGAAAATATTTATCCTCTTTATGCTCATTTACCACTGGTAAGTCTTCTTCAATATGAAAAATCATTATAGAAAATGGAAGAGCCTAGGTCAGTTTCAACTGCATATATAGGATGATTATGAGGTCTTTCATGACTACTCGACACATAGGCCAGTCTCTTCTCTCTGTATAGTTTCTTGTATTCTCTAAAAAGTGGAATTGTTTCATAAGACATGTCCATTTTCAGGGTTCCTTTCAGCTTTGAATCCCAAGGGCCTAGACAACAACATGCAAAAGTTTGGTGGAATATCAATAACCACTACATCCATGATAATATTCTTGACAGGAATCAGGGAAAGTGTAACTACCTAATCCTTAATCAACCCCAAACATTTATATTGTCGATTATTTCTCATTTTCCTTCTTTTATAACTTCTTTTACCTTTTCAACTTCCTTTATGAATTCATCTTGATCTTCTTGAATGAGATCTTCTTTTATAAATATCTTGTTCCCTTTTAGATTTGGGGTTTACTGGGTATTTCATATTTATGGTTATTAGCACTTACCATAACATGAATTATCCTAATGTTGTGCTCAATTTTTTTTCTATGCTTGTATGAGAAAAGTTGCTTCAATTTGTATTTTTGCTTAACTAATGATGATGATCAAATAAATACATTTTAAACTATTAAGCAAGTTTTCATTTTCCTTCCTATGCAAAATATTATTTCAAATTTTAAATCTCAATGATATTTATTTATTTAGATAATTCTTATCAAATTTTAAACATAAACCTAAAAAGTATTATTTATTTTATTTGTTTAGAATTTTAGAGTTCATTATTTTCTTGTTTAATCTCAAATAAAGAGGATATTTTAGGGTTTGCATATTCACAACATAAGATGATTCATAAATCATTCTAAGGTATATATTCAAGTCTCTCAAGGAAATCATATTGTTTTATTTTGTTTTACAAGTTAGAATTTGTCTCGGGGATTTCTTAGGAATTATCTTAGAGAGGTGAAAAACTTGTCTTTCTATCTATCTATATAATACATTTTTTCCTTTTAATTATGGATTTGTACATTAGAGCTTGTAAAACTTGAAGGACTCATTATAATAATCCCTAATGTATTTTCTATCATGTTTCCCTCTTTATCATTCCAAGGCTTGGTCATTATATTTTCCTTTTTATAAATTACACCATGATAGAGAAATTGTTAAATGGAATTAGAGAGGATTGTGGTAAAATTATGACACATATCATCAATGTTTTCCTAATTTAATTGTATATTTAATTCACTGTTTGAATCCAATCTAAATATAATAGTTATATTTTTATCAAAGATAACATTCTTGTTGCTATTAGAGTTCTCGGTTGCGACGCTTTTGTGCTTGCTAAAGTGTAGAGTTAGGGTTAAAGGTTTATGATCAAAGTCAATCTAATGATAATTTAAGATGTAATAATTTACCATTTGGTTGTATATGGAAGATCATATATTTTATAATATACAAAGATACTACCAATCCCATGGATACAAGTCATCTATTTGGATTTTAGTCACTTCCTCAGAAAAATGCAAATTATTAGATATTTGGAAATACAAAATTTGATAAGATCAACACCAAAAAAATTCTCAACCATGCCTTGAATTTCCTTGTGTATTTTCTATCTAACAAAATGTCTGCAGCTATCCATAGATGATTATGGTTGGAATAATTGCTTAAGATAATAGCTTGGTTAGTTTTATTCTAGCATTAAAGTGTCCTAGCAAGATGATATTTCGTTCAATTCTTAGGTTGTCAATATATTGTTCTAATCCATTATAATGACAATTTATGTAGATTATTCATGTGATAAAATGTCAAATTAATAGGTGAAAAATAACATATTGCTATATATATTTTCTTAGCCTTAATATTTGAAATCTCCATTCATAGGTGTTGATTGAAAGGATCTTTTCAATGAAGATAAATATGAGGGAATATTTTCCCATATATGTAACATGCTATGACTATGATTCCTCTATGGTAATATCAGTTTCCATATTGATTACAAGATGAATCCTTCTATGGAAGGGACATTAGATTATTCATGCTCCTCATTTTCAACAAGCAATGTAATATAAAATTATGTTGATATCAGCGTTAACATGAATGTTTTTCCCCATGGAAAGTAATTATAGTTCCACGAGAGGATCTGGAATGTCCCAAAATCCTATTTATTGCTATTTTTTTGGTCTCCATCCTTAATAATAATTCTTTTATATTGTCAATTATTTCCTATTTTCCTTTCTTTCTAATTTCTTTTACCTTATCAGTTTCCTTCCTTAATCCATTGTGATCTTCTTGAATGAGATCTTCCTTTATAAATATTTTGATCGCTTTTAGACTTGGGGTTTACTGAGTATTCTATATTTATGGTTATTAGAACTTACAATAACATGAATTATCCTACGATCTATGCTTGTATGAGAAAAGTTGTTTCAATTTATATTTTTATTTAACTAATAATGATGATCAAATCAATAAAATATAGACTATTAATCATTTTATAATTTTCTTCCCATATAAAATATAATGTCAAATTCTAAATCTAAACATATACGAAACTAATTATTTATTCTAATAATTCTTATCAAATTTTAAAAATATACTTAATTATAATTTATTCTATTGTTAATTATTTTCTTGATGTAACGTCCCCAACCCTCCGATCGACGAAGAGGACACTACCATACCATTATCTATATGGGCAACTAGCCCCATGAACATACACGCATAAAAACTGAAATGCTTTGAACTAAACATACATACACTATTACCATACAACGGAAGCAAAACCATACATTCAAGCATTCGGCATGTTCATTGCAATTCATTAAACAACAAATGCAATTGCAGAGATGAAATAGACAAGAATACTTATCTTTGAAGGAAGCTCCCTGCAACCAGCTATATCACTGCAACGTTCCACCCAACCATAGACCAGTGTGCTCCTTAATCTCTCAGCAACACTACCACCCCCGAGTTGGGCATGATTCCCCGAGGAATAAGGAACTAAGCAGGCTCACACATAGCCAAGATACACAACTCATCCAAGCCAACATAGTTGGGTTTATCAGGCCATTAGGGAGCTGGGAAAAGATGACTGCTAAGCTGGTGGGCTCACTGGAGATCTAAGCACACCTGCACTAGAACTAGCTTGACTTCTAGGAAACCGACACACACCCAACACAAGGAATCAGTCCCTTCTCTGGTACACAGTCCCTGAGGACCTAACTTCTAGTGCTATTCAGGGGTTGTGGAGAAGAAAGCCATACCTCTAGCTCTGTTTATGAGGCTCCCAAACACACCAGGTTTACCAAGCATACCAAGCCTTCATTCCCACTCCAGTTCAGTCCAAAGACCAACCACTGAATACACACAACAAAATTGAGCAATTCACAGCTCTAGGGAAGAAAAGCAAACACCATAGAACAAAACCAAGGTGAAAATTTGGGTAATACACGGCTCTGGCTAGGAAATTCGATTCCTGAGTCGTTCTTGGCCCTATCGTGGCCAAAACGACTCAACAAGAATCCACATCAACCCCAAATTTTGAAAAATTAACCCACATCGATTCTTCAACTTGGAAAACAGTGGAGAATGTCACAAATACGTTGGGGAGGAAACCCAACCATAGTTCATCACCCAAAACAAAATTCTTAGCCAGGAGAGTGAAGAACGACTGTCCACGTGAGGTAAAAACACATATACAACAACCCAACATGGATGAATGGTGATGGTAAACCTCCCAGGGGCTCCAATTCGTGAATGAGAAACATACATCAAGAAAAATGGTTGAAGTAAGTAGCTCCCCAAGCTTCCCTATGTGAGAAAATGAAGAACATGGGTGAATGGGCCAAATGGCATGCATTTTTTGGTGATTACTTTCCCCAAAAGTCAAAATTGGTTTTCCCCAAAAATGGGTTTTACCCAAATTCTAAATTGCTGCCCATACTTTTCCCATCCCCATGCAATAACTAACTCAACCACATTCTGGCAGAATTTAATGATTGGGGGGAAAAGACAAAATGGGTAGTTGACTGATTGATGGGTTCTCCTATTGACAATTGGCTTTTCCCTATTGGCCCCAAAAGTTAAATAATTTCCCCCTCCTTATCCTTAGGAAAATCATGCCCTTTTCATTATGGTTGCATTGACATAACTGGTTGGGGTTGATTTTAATTAAAATGAATATTTACATGATGCCACAATTATGATGTGCCGGATAGCACGGTATACCATCGACAACGATTTTAATCGTCGGAACATAAAACAATAAATCGATGGTGGGGTTTTCACCTTTAGCTCCACCACGATTAATTACAATATATACATCATAAACATTTAATGCAAACGGGGTCAAAACTGAGGTGTTACACTCGTTCAATCTCAAATAATGTTTGATATATATATAAGAAATGTGTTATATATATCCCATGTGATTACATGTGTTATGTGGTGTTCTACATATTATTTTAAAAAATATATAATTATAATATATAGAGAACTTGAGACAATGGAAATGGAGAGAAAACAAAGTTGTATCTACCCATTAAAAGAAATAATAAAAGGTATGTATCAACATTGTCACCACATTAAAATCATGGATAAGTTAATAACCCCATACTCATTTTACATGGTCATAGAGGATTGGAAGAAAAAATAAATGTTAAAATCAAACTCCATCATGTATTGCTTCTTTATAGATCACATTACAACATAGAGAAAAGAGGAATACATTTACATCACATTTGGTCACTCCAAAAAAACATATGAAACATTACATTTTATTTACAATAAATTAAAATAATCATATTAAATTTCATAATTACCATTTATCCATGTTGACTAACTTGAGTGTTGAGGGTGTATTAATGTAGTAAGTGGATTCAAAGTTATAATCGTCTCAAAATTTGTGGAGAGTTATTACTTCATTTATGTAGTAATGTGGAAGATCACTATTTGGTGTATTTTTTATTAATACTTTAATGTACATTGAATTTTATAGGTTGAATAAATAAAATATTGTAAAAATTAATATTTTATGGGAAGAAGGAAGTGGAATTGTTTTGGGAAAGAGGGAGAATAAATAGAGAAGTAGAGTTAGGAGAAGGAAGTGGGTCTATTTTTATGAAGAAAAAATAAGTGTTTGAAGGCGTTTGAAGAATCTTGAGAAGTGAAAACATGTCATAATCGAGTTGTACATGGAGCTGCATCACTATTTGTGGGTTTTGGGTATAGAGGGATAGGAAGTCATTTTGAAGGATTCTTAGGCTAGGGAGCCCATTAGGCCCCTAGTTGGTTGGGAGGTTAAACTATGGTATTGCGTTTGGAAATGACCAAGGAAGAAACTCAACTCAAGTTTAAAGTTGTAGTTTTTCTTTCCTATTTTAAAAAAGGGTCATTTAATAGAGGTAATTTTTTTCGTTTTCCCTTTAAATTTGAAAGAACTTCTTATTCTTATAAATTGCTTGTAGTTATATTGTTTATAAAACATTCTTGTACTCATATGACTAAATATAATTTTAGTCATTTTTATTTGAAACACTAGGAATTATTTGTTGTGTAAAACTAAACTTCTTGCATTTCTAGAATAGAAAAAATGAAGTTGTAATTAAAATAAATATTCTATTACTGAGTTAAGGATTGTGGAACCTTGAGGGGAACTACATTTTTATAGTACAAGTATTACTCATCGAATATAAAGTTAATTAATTATGGATATTTTCTTTAGAATTTTTAATAAAATAGTTTATATTGACAAAACATATTTTGAAAATATTCTTAACGAGCCTTGATCCATCTTAACTCTGGATTTACCATACATTGAGAGAAATCAAATCCCTCAAGGTGCAAACCTTTTTTATTGCATATCTCTCGTTGGAGAGGCTTGCAACTCAAGGGATTTGATCCCTCTCAACGGATGGTAGATTCAAAGTTAAGATGGATCTAGGCTGGATACAATCATAGGTGGTCACATGAAATAATTTTGTAGATGATCATCATCATGTACAAGAATGTGTTTGAGATGAAAATCTATGATGAAATTTTTTTATGATTTCTCAATGATAGGATTGATAGGTTTGTTGATGTTCAATTTTTTCATGTATTTGAAGAGCCATATTGTATAATTCATGTATTGAATACAAATACTATTCTAATGTGCATGAGATGTAAAAGAGAGAGAAGTCACCGCATATTTTCATCTAAAAACCAATGCACTAACACAAAAAATGCACTATAAATAAAACGATATATCAAAGAGAGATATAATAAAATCAATGCAACAAATGCTTGAAATATACTTGATCAAGATGTTTAAGGGGTAACCCTTATCCTATATCAATGAGATAAATCACTCAAATCAATGCAACAAATTCTTGCAATATGCTCGATCAATATGTAAAAGAGAGGGAAGTCATCACGGATTTTCATCCCAAAACCAATGCACAACATCTAAGATACACATATAACTGTGATTCTGTATTGAAGAGAGTAATCACTGAAATAAATGCAATACACACTTGCAACATGCTTGATCAAGATATCTAATGTGTAACCTTGATCCTTTATCAAATAGAGAAATCACTTAAATCAATGCAACAAATACTTGCAATATGCTTGATCAAGATGTAAAAGAGATGGGATTCATCATATATTTTAATCTCAAAACCAATACACAACTACTAAAATGAACTATAACTAAAACCATATATCAAAGAGAGAAATCATTGAAAAATCAGTGCAACAAACACTTTCAATATGCTTCATCAAGACCTTTAATGTGTAACCCTTATCCTATATCAAAGAGAGAAATAATTGAAAACAATGCAACAAACACTTGCAATATGCTTGATCAATATGCAAAATAGAGGGATGTCGCCATAGATTTTCATCTCAAAACCAATGTATAACCACTAAAATGCACTATAACTAAAACCCCATATTAAAGAGATAAATCACTAAAATAAATGCAACAAACGTTTACAATATATTTGATCAAGATGTTTAATGTGTAACAATTATTGAAAATACAGATGAAAAAAATGTTGATATAATCTTAGTTAAAGAAATCCATATTGAGGATGATGTCCATGTATGAATTACATATATGAATATTGTACATCAAAAAATCCATAATACAATTGATTGATTGGAGGAAGTTCAAATGTGTCATATGTGAAGAGTCGTGTGTTGGAATTCTTGTATTGAGTACAAATATTTTTCCAATGTGCGTGAGATGTAAAAGAGAGGGAAGTCATCACATATTTTCACAACCATTAAAATGCATTATAACTATCAAAGAGAGAAATCACTAAAATCAATGCAACAAATGCTTGCAATATGCTTGATAAAGATGTTTAACTGATAAATGGAATGTACTTATCACAATGAGATGAACCATAGAAAACAATGCAACAAACACTTGAAATATGTTTCATCAATATATTTAATCAAAAAATGCAATGTATTAATGGAAAAGAGTAGAATCATTGATATTAATGCAAAAACCATTTGCAATAAGTTTGGTAAATAAGCTTGATTGACAAATTCAAAGTAATAATCATTGAAATCAATACAACAAGCATTTGCCATAATCAATCCAACATAATAATTAATTAATCAAATAGAATTTTAAAATTAAACCATTAATTATTATTATACCATACCATGTTGGATTAAGTAAAACAATATAAAATTTTAGGCTTCTAAATATCTCACAATAATTTTATATATACTAATTTGTTATAACGTTTCATATTTCTTCATGCTCTATTATTTAGTAAAATATGAGTTTCTCCATACAAGATAGTCAACATAATGAGTGTGATATTAATAGATCCCATTAATCTCCAATTGTATAGTAAAATATGAGTTTCTTCATACAAGATAGTCAACATAATGAGTGTGATATTAATAGATCCCATTAATCTCCAATTGTATAGTAAAATATGAGTTTCTCCATACAAGACAGTCAACATAATGAGTGTGATATTAATAGATCCCATTAATCTCCAATTGTTTTATATCAATGTTCACATCCCTAAGTAGTGATCAAAAGTTAAGGATGCAAATTTCTCACGTCCATTTAATATTCATTGAATTATAAGCATGATATTAACATTTTAATCTTCAAATTTATATAATCGAGTAAGACAAAACATATTTTTCATAGTCTATGTAACATATTAGTAGAACCCATTAATCTCCAATTGTTTTGGTATCCATGTTCACATATTAAAACTTAAGGATGCAAATTTCTCAGGTCATGATATTTTTCATTGAATTATAAACATGATATTAACACTTTAATATTCAAGATTATATAATTGAGTAAGCCAAAACATATTTTTCAATTTACAACATATATTAATTTATATAATATAATTGTGTTATAGAAGATTCACTTTGTTAAATAATGTGTATTTATAAAGGAGGCTTTTAAATTGTGAAGAATAAAGTAAATATAGTGTAGGTATTGGGGAGGTAGGTATAGGTAGGGTATGGGGAATTTGTAGGTATTTGGGGTATAAAAAGGAGAATATAGTCAAAATAGGGAATATCTCATAAAAATATGGTTTTTTAAATTCAAAATATGTATTGGAAGGGGGCTCAACAAAATGATTTTGGTAGGTATTTATCAATGTCTACTTAAATTAGGGAAATTCTTTAATAGCACGTGAACGAAGGCACTATGGCATAGTTTAACTCATTAAATACCCCATGAATTGTGAAAATAAATATACATCAACACTTCTCAATGATATGTGAACTTTTGTGGATATTACACTAGAACAATTTATCACAACAGATCTGGCAACTTAGTTCTTATTCTATTAGCTTATTTTTATTGAATGTCAAACAATTGAAACTCAAAACAAACATAACCAAAGAAAATAAGTACAGAATCTATAGAATAACACAAGATATACCATGGGAAAAACCACTATGGGGAAAAACTCAGCCACAAATGGAGCCTATGCATTTCTTTTTATGTCAAATTGAAAATATAAATGAAATGGTACTCTCTCTGGAGTTACCTATGACTCTGTGGCCGGAATGGATACTACATGATCTCATATATGCTCTGTTTTTCTATAACATTGAAACTCCCATGTTGTTTCTCAACTATAAAAAAATACAATATATGAAAAAAATGGCTCCCCATTCTCTTCTAGCAGCCACATATTTAAGATAGATTATAGTCATCTAGGGTTAGGTTTAGTGTTTTTACATGCTCCAACTCCTTATTAGGGTTAAGGTTTTTGTTATTCTATAATGGTATTAACTTTACACATGTTACTAGTTCCACTTGTGGGAGAAATGAGAGTTGATTTGGAATCCACTCGATACCATGGTGGTCAACTAGATAGGTCAATTTGCAGGAGGCATAATTTTTGCATATAGACTCTAATTGAGTGAATATTTAGATAGTTGGCAAGGTAGATCAGTGTTTATAATAAACACATGGCTTATGACACTATCCATGGGTTGGTTTATCCCCAAAAATTCCATTTACACCCTCAAATAGGTCCCAAAAGGTTCCATACCTGAAATCTAAAAAATGAGTCCCCCATAAAATGGGACACACAAGCCAATTCATCCAATCTTTAGACCCCAAAAGCTCCAAGAATTTGAAAAAATATATATTGGTAAATTTATGTTATGTCATTACAAAATCTCCTCCATACTCTCAATGGAATAAATACCATCATATATCCATCTAAAACTCGGTACTGGGAAGGATCCAATCTCTTGAGGTGTAATTTTATCTAGGTGTAAATTTTTTTATCTTAATTTTTTTTTACAAATCAAGATAAGTTGAAACCTAGAAATTGGATACACATTGTGGTTTAAAGATCCCCATTTAAGATTGATCTATGTTGGTTTTAATTTTTTTATTTTATGACACATGAACTTTTTAGATTAATTTTTAATTTTAGGAACATTCCATGCAATAATGGATGCACCTAGTGTTGAAATTTTAGAATAAATTTTATGTGTGGTTGTAGAGCCCCCACAATAGAAGTGTGACATAATCCTAATAACATGAAAAATGTACCAAAAATAAATAGTGCAATTAACCGACATTTATTTGCTTTACAACTTGGGATGTACACCATTAAATCTAAGTTATTCAAAAGGATGATACCTTAGTGTATTTAGGTTCTTAAACACTATAAATGTTGACATCAAAAGTTTTAAAATGCTCTTACATTTTCCCTAAATATATATATAGAAAATTAAACTAATAATTTCAAAATTAAATAATTTGGATCTCTTTTACAATTTACAATTTTTTTAAATAATAAAACCATGAAAAGCTTGCAGCACATGACATGTTCCTAATAACATAAAAAAATGTAAAAAACAAATAATACATTTGTCATGTTATTTGAAATAATAACAATTTTTAACTATATTATATGTCATTGATAAAGAATAAACTACTTAACCGACCATTGGCTGGGTGAGCGGTCACATCTGACGTTGCCATCAGACTTTGCCCGTAGTCTGATCGATGCAAATGGTGTGGCAAATAAGTCAATCTATAATGATCACTAAACAATTAACATTTAATTAATCTACAACTTGGAGTGTACAACATTGAATCTAAAATAAACATGAACACCCGCAATTGCAGTTAAGTGCTTAGACACGGCCGATATTGATATCAAAAGCCTTAGAACGCGCTTTAAATAGTACAGAGGACCATGTGGATGAGTTCTTCAAATATAATCCGAGCCACCCAATCTGTGGGTGGTTGTCAGAACGCGTCCGGCGATTTCCCTTTCTTTGATCGTGCTCTGTTTCTTCCTGAAAATTCTATTAAATACGTGTGGGGGGCACTGTGATTTATATGTTTTGTTGTGAAGTTACACTATATTTATTTTATTTTGAAGTTACTATATTTCTGTAAGAGCGAGACACTCGACGAGGACCATTATACAGCTCAAAACAGGTAGAACACCTTAAAATGGCAGAATCACAGTGTACTGTAAGTTCTGTGTCTCCTGCCTATGTCAGATCAGAGATTCCTGAGAATTTATGTCGTTGTGACAGTTCCAGTCTAAACGACGAGTACCATTCTTGCATCAATAGGCCTCTGGGATGGGAACCACTGTATCAAAGAGTAACAACTTCACAGCCCAAGAGTAATCACTGTATCAAAGAAACTAGGGACACTTTTGGGCTTACTCATGAGGTATATTCTTCTGATAAAAATGGAAGCTATAGAGATAACAGTCCGGACCTGGATTTGGAATTAACATTATGGGTCAATCATGTTGAGAGAAATGATACAGTTCCCCACCAAGTTCCACAATTAAAGAGCTACCACGAAGCAATTTTAGGCCAACCAAGAATCCCAGCGCAGGGCAGTGCTTCTGTCGCATTAAAAAAGAATCAACAAGAAACTCCTGTGATTAACAGGAATGAAGCTAATTCCAACCCCTTGACAAGTACCAAGTAAGGTTTTGATTTCTTTTAATTATCAATATTGTAAATTTACGTAGCAATTTAATATCATACATAATCCACTCAATTGATTGCTTCACAAGTAAGGTTATGTAGCAATTTAATATCATACATAATCTAGTCAATAATTACAAGGTGGACAAAAGCATCAATTGATTGCTTCACTTCACAAGTAAGGTTATGTAGCAATTTAATATCATACATAATTCAGTCAATTATTAAAAGATTGACAAAAGCATTAGGTTACTTATAAGAATCTGATATATATAATCCAGTCAATCATTACAAGCTTATTATGTGACTTATAAGAATAGGATATACATAATCCACTCAATCATTACAAGTTCGACAAAAGCATAATGTTACTTACAAGAATTGAATGTGGGTGGGTAGAGTAAAATCATTTAGACAACCACTCAAGCTCCTCTAAATTGGAAATTGGTAGTTATCAATACTATATTTTAGATACCTCTCAAAAATGATATTATATTTAAAATTGATAGTTATCAATGCTTTATTTTATCTCTGTAACCAGGGATGGAATTTGACGGGTAAATGCCAGTCATGGGCCAAAATTTTAGGGAGACCCTCAAATTCTGGCTTAAAATACAGAAAACTTTTCAGATTTTGATTGTTATCAGCAATTTTGACTGGTGTCCATCATTTGAAATTTTGAAATTCCTACTTTGTCTGTAACATTCATTCCTGTCAACCACTCAAGCTAGATCAAATGAACAAAAAGTTGATTTAATTTATTAATATTATTTAATTATTTTTTAATAAATTTCTAATATATTATTTAATTTTATATCTTTTAGTTAGATGTAGTAAATCCCTATATTATAAGAGAAAATTGAAATCCTAAGTCCTTGGTTTAATGATGACTGAAACTCTTAGGTTGTCCAGAAAAAGCATTTAAGTTTCATTAAGGTTTTTTTAGTTTTAATAACTTGAAATATATATATATACATATAGTCTCCTCTTTAATGATGACTTAGCTTTTAGGTTGCAGAGAAAAAGTATTTAAGTGTTATTAAGTTTTTTTAGTTTTAATATATATATTTATTTATTTATTGCTTTTTAATTTTAGGTTAAAGCTCAACATCTAAATTTTTTTATTCATTTAATATTTTTTTAAACTTAAATGTCAGATTAGACACTGAATTATACTTTCCCCTCATACTAAATTGTAGAAAGCACTTCTGATGAATATAAAAAACTTATTTGTTTTTAGTTTTTTTATATCTTCCTTGTTTATCATATCTTCATTTTACTTTTAACTAGTTTTTCACATCTTATGCTACTGCCATTTTGAAGTAGGTCACGCTTGATTGAGTGAATTAACTCTCTATCCCATTGTTGAGTCTTAATTATTTTGATTTGAGTCTTATTTAGAGGTTAACTAACTCTTTTGTGGGATTATCTTGACAGTGGTGAAGCAAAAATTTGCCCTCCAATTGGGACATACCAAGAAAACTCTTCCGGCTCCCTTCCCAAGCCTTCAAGAGAAAACCAAGAAAGGGATAGCGTTGTGGAGGGCCGGAAGAATTCATTTTATATCAAGGTGAATATGGATGGCATGGGTATCGGTAGAAAGGTTGACTTGAATGCTTATCAATCTTACGAGTCTCTTGCTCTGGATTTGGAGAAAATGTTTCAACCAACCAGCCAGAGTGAGTACTCATTTGTGATTTAATTTTGTTTATAGCTTCCATTCACTTAATAAGATTATGTGTTTACCCAGTATGAGCATGATTTTCAGATTTTGTACTAGCTTTTCAAGATAGTAAAGGAGACTGCGAGCTGGTCCTGGATGTCCCATGGGAGTAAGTTGTGATCTAAATAAATACTAGAAATACCATACTTCATCCTGAATTGAATTCCAGTCAAAGGAAATCTCTTCATACTTCATACTTCATCCTGATTTGAATTCCAGTCAAAGGAAATCATAATGTCATTTTTTTAACCTAAAACAACAACCTCAAAAAATACGTACGATTTTATGATTTACCAATACCTTAATATATTTTGCAGAATGTTTCTTCATAGAGCCAAACGGCTAAGGATCATAAAAAGCTTTACTGCACATGGTTTTGGTAGGTTAAAGTCGAACTTCAAATATTTCATTCTTTTTTAATTTTTTCTCAGGCAATTTGGAAGATTACATTGTTATTTGTTTGATCTTTCATATCTGGTCACTTCTCCAGCTTTTAGAAGGCAATAGTTAATGTGGTTTACTTGCTGTTTCAAAAAAAAATTTGGTAGGTAATGGTTATGGTGGTTTATTTGCAGCTTCAAAATGTTCGAGAAAGAGAAAGGCTACATGAGTAGCCGTGCCAGTTACCATCTACAATCAATAATGGGTGTTGAGATTTCCATGAGGCCCTGGTTATTATTATTATTTTTAGCAATTACATCTACTTGCTACGTATTGATTAATCCATTTTCTAATGTGGACAGTTATGTAATATATATTCCATTATTGATTAAAATATCAAACCATATTTTTATGTAGTTTGGAAATATATAAATTTTTAGTATGATGATTATTTTAAAAATGAAAAATATTTTTCAATCTAATTAGGTTGATAGATAGTTATATATTATCTTAGTTTTTTGGAATTTGTTTTAGAAAATCATTAAATTTATTTTGTTATACTTAAATCGACATCTTTATACAGAATCACAATAAGCTAAACTTAAATCTTGAAATCTTTGAATCACAATAAGCTAATCTTGAAATCTTGAAATCTTTGAATACATCTATCGCATCAAACACTGTGTAATGTTATCTCATCTCTGTTACGAGGAGATGAGATAAACACGTAGTCGACTTCTGTGACAAGGATTTGGACTCTGAATTAGTGATGCAGGACCATCGAATGAGCCCTCCACTTTTTTCGGTGGAACAAATAACTTTGGAATGGTTGTCCATGACATAGTAATATTATCTCATCGCTGTTACGAGGAGATGAGATAAACACGTAGTCGACTTCTGTGACAAGGATTTGGACTCTGAATTAGTGATGAGATAAACACGTAGTCGACTTCTGTGACAAGGATTTGGACTCTGAATTAGTGATGCAGGACCATCGAATGGGCCCTCCACTTTTTTCGTTGGAACAAATAACTTTGGAATGGTTGTCCATGACATGACGTTCCAGTGGTTTTAAAGATTTTCCAAGTTTTTTTATCAATGAACGAGGTACATAGTACCAGGTACTGTATGTGTTATATATATATACATAAAAGTTTATTTATTAATATGAATCTATTTTAAATTTACAAATTTCAAAAATTTCAATTATACTAAATATTTAAAGTATAAAGGTGTAAAATATTTGGAGGTGTAAGTGTTTTTTAATGTGTAAAATATTTAAGATAAAACAAATTTACTCCTAAAAATAATTTGATCTTTATTTGTTTGGTAGATTCAGTTCAAAATTGATTTAAGGTAGTTTCTTCAGCATGTGTGATTTACAATAGAATAAATATATATTGTCTAATAACTTTATTTACTTTTTAAGTATTTGTTACATAGGTTACATATGTGACAACATTTGGCCATATAGGCCTTACTCTATGTACACTTAGCTAATGTTTTAGTGGCATAGGGTCAATCCTTGTCCACTATTGCTATAGCACTAGGCACACCTACATAGTGCACAAGCATGGGCCACGGGTAAGTTGAGATTTGAACATGTGACATCACAAAGAGTGCCTTAACAATACATTCTATCGCACTCGATATACACCTATGTGGGATACATTGTACTCTTATCTATTAAAATGTTTATGGATAATTTTGAAAACCCTTCAATCTAAACTTTCTAAATTTTATGAGTGATGGAGAGTTTAGTTGTTATCAACAATGCTTCCATCACAACATGTTAGATAAAATTCATAACCCTAGTATACGTGTCTTTTTATAAAACATACTTGTACCGGATGATTAGTACAATGCACTATGTAACACTAGATTTATCATATAATATATTGTAGTACTAAGGTATTGAATGGTAAGTAGCTTTGGAAGGACCAACATCTTACATTCCCCTAGTTGGCTTGGGAACTTCCTTGAGTTAATAAAGGATGAATTCTTCAAGGTATAGGTGTATCTCTACAAAAGATACTTGTACCCAATCATTAGTAGAATGCACCATATAACACTAGGTTTATAATACAATTTATTGTAATAATACTTGGTATTGACCACAACATAAGATTAGGCATAAGATGTTGAACTTCTTAATGATTCTAACATAGTTAATAATCACTTTGCATATTATTATTTTCTTTGTATTCAAGTCGGCTAGGAGCCAGTGTCTAGCACTTGTCTATTTTATGCAAGGAATTTGAGGCTAAGATTAGTGATCATCAAAATGGTTATTGGTTGACTGCCATTGACAAGCCTCTTAATTGGATCCCTCCTGCTTGGACCTTCATCCATATAGGTGTTATAGTAAGGTATCTTAGCATTCCCTTCGGTGTGGGGCATTCTCCAACAATTATGTGGAATCGATGTTTGGTGTGTTTACAAAGTAAACTTCTCCTTTGGAAAAACAAAGAGCTTCTATTTGTTGCAAAAATAACTATTGTAAGTAGTATTCTCTAGGCCTCACACATTTATTATGTTTATTGTTGGCTTCCTAGTAGGGCTCAATTTCATAGATTTGAATAAAAGTTTGTGTTCATACTTGTGGTCCAAGTATGGTGAGGTTAAGGGCCTTCCTATGGTACCTTGGGATGTTTTCATCATGCCCAAGGATTAAGGTGGCCTATGTTTGATAATTATTTCCATGTAGGGAAAAATTTTGGCTACAAAAAAGGTGATTTGGTGTATACAAGGAAGCTCTCCTTGGAAAGTACTATTATTGAGACATCCAATTATCATAGAAAAGCACATTTGTAGGATTAGGGGATCATTTGGATTATGTGATCTATTATCGCATCCCCTCATAAATTTTAGGTCTCAAGATATTTTATCATGAAAAGTATTTGGGAAGCATGGAGGAATGTGATTGGCCTTGCGAGGTGGAAAATATCATGAATTTGGGAAGGATGGGATTTGGCAAGAAGACTAATATGGACTTGGGAGGTGCAAGGCACATGTATTTTAGACATCCCTTGGTCTTAAGGTTGGTGTCTAAGTAAGAAAATGGTATTTTATTGGAGGGATTTGCGGAATGCTAGCACCTGAACCTAGAAAGATTGTTGAATCATTGCACGTGATTTCTCCTAATCCTCTATGGATAAACATGTTATTATGGATATTGTCAACCTTATTCCACATGAGGACCTATTCAAAATGAGTATAAATATGCCTGATCCTTTTTGGAATGATTAGGAATGGATTTTTGGGTGTCCATTGTTTTAGTAGCATTCTAAGAGGTTGTAACTTCTTCTTCATAAAAGGCACGAGCTTAGCCATATTCTCATCTCACAATGGGTATCTCATGATGCAGGGAGAAGGTGGATCAAGATATTACATAATGTGTGGTTAATTAAGGTGAGATACAAACTTCAAGTATTTACATGGAAAATGATTTATGAAGGCCTTCCTACCAAGCAACAACATGCAAAATGTGGTCTCTCATATGGAATTTTCCCTCAAGTTAGAAAAATTTAAGCATCTCTTTCGAGCATTCTCCCTTGCTAGTTCTTGCTCGGATTTTGTTTAGCTTGAGCATATTACCTTTTTTCAAAGGAAGTTACATCAGAGAGAAATTCTATTGTGCGATGTTGGAACTTTAGTACGACCTTCAGCCTATGATGTTTGACATTTCCTATGTATTTCAACACTGGTGTTTCTATTGAAGCTTCAGTGAAAATATGTTTCTGGAAAGCACATAAGTTCTTTGGTTGTTTTTTTTCATCTATGGAAAGATGTAGGAAAGATGACATGTGAATCCAACGGTTAGCTAAAGGTTTTTTGTTAATTAAAGAGGCTAAGTGATTGGAACCACATGTATACCCTAATTTTATTATTGTTTTAGGGTGTGTGCAAGAAGTTGGGGGACCTTTTAGATGCAATGGTGGAGTGAAGTCAATCACTCTTGATCCAAAAAAAAGAAATCATCCCAAGCAATCTTGAACCTGCCAAGCCTAGTCCCAAGGCTGCCAACACGCATGCCAATTAGGATAGTAGATCAAATTGCACCTCCATTTTATTTAAGCAAATCGCGCCTCTATTTTATTTAAGAAAATTGTGCCTCCATTTTATTTAAGCAAATCGTGCCTCCGTTTTAGTGAATAAAATTGCGCTCCCATTTTGGAAAACCTGTTTTTTTTTAAACAGGCTGAGCCCGTCTTTTTTGCCACATCGCACAGCTGTTGGAATTGGACAGAGAAAATCTCAACTCGGCGAACACATTTTTTGGTGTGTCAAAGCCATCCACCTCCACATTTGGATCAACCTCCTCTTTGTGAGGTATTTTCCTCATTTATTCTCATGTTTTTTTCTCTTTGTTCATCAATTTATTTGCCCTAATTTGAAAAAGTAAACCAAAATAAATTAATTTATGGCCAATGGAAACAAAAAACCCAATGGAAACAAAAACCCCAATGTAATTGTCCAATGGAAACCAAATCCCCAATTTAATCATAAAAATTAAATAATTTTGATTATTTACCAAAATTCATACCCAAAATTCACATGCCCAATGGAAACCAAAACCCCAATTAACTCATAAAAAACAAATGAATTTCACTATTTCCATATGCATATTAACAAGCATCCTTGTGAATCCATACCAAAATTCACAAATATGCAAATTTGTCAAGCACATTGCAAGTTTGCATAAGTAATTTACATGCCCAATGAACTTCAATATTTGCATATATATATATATATATATATATATATTCGCAATCATCATTGTGAATCCAAACCAAAATTAACAAATATGCAAAGTTTGTCAATTATATTGAAAGCTTGCATACAAATTAAAAAAAATCAAGTAGAATTAATATATTCCCTAAAATACATAAACAAACATGGTAAATCCATTGCCTCTATCCGAAATATCGAAGTTGGTCTTCCAAGAACATCAATAAACACCTTATAGTTTTGATGAAACTTCCTAATCCAAGTGTTAAAATAAGGTATAGAAGCTTCCCATGCTTTTAAAAAATATTTCCTCTTGAACAAAGGGTACTTTTTGGTTAAGGTCAAGACAACAAAGTTCAACAATAGACTCTACGAATGTGAAGATACATAGGTAGGTTGATGTGTTTGATTAAACATGCCAATAACATACTATCATACATGATATAATCCAGTGGAAACCTTGCAACCATAAAATCCACTATACACAATTGTGCATTTAAAGTCTCGCATGGGTATATAGAAAGAGGGCATAGAACTAAATTAACATCAAGTGGAATCCATACATGGCCCAAATTAAATATAAACAAAAATCTGCTAAATAGACTTTGGAGTCCAAAAAACATCATGCTACAACAAATAATTACATATCTAACAAAATCGTTGCCTATACTGGGATTTTATTCATCAATAGCACATTATGATTCCTATTCTAGGGTCTAGTTGTTGCCTCTACCCGCAATCTGGGAGATGATCCTGCAAAGGCAATAGTCTGCACCTCACAATTTCGATGAAACTTCATAATCCAAGCCTTAAAATAAGCTAGAGGAGCTTCACAATCAACATATGCACTCAAGACACTTTATGTAGACATGCATACTTAAAAATTGGAATTAATACTTGAGTTTAGGACATAAATATGAAATGAAAAAATGTTAAATGTTTATTCTTTACTGTAAAGTTCAAGATCAATTTTTAAATTTACATGATAGATTTAGTTTATGTTGTTATTTGTCCTACATTAGTTATGCAGTTTTCAGTGCTTAGAGATGTCATTATATCATGTGTTTATATTTCTAATGATATTTTATTTGTATTTATGATTGCAATGGCTACTATGGATAACAATGCGAAGATACTGAGGGTTATTGGCCATCTGAGAGAGATTGGTTCTACTTGGAGGGGTGTAGATGAGCTTTGTCGCTCCTTGTCAGATTCTTTATTTTCTATTGTTGATACAATCGCAAGATCGAATGATGCTTTGTACAGCATCACATCATACAGGGAGAGGAAAAGACAACAATACGCTCATGGGTTGAGCTACAACGAGGTAAAAAAGATCAAAATAACAAAACAACACATCTATACATTGTTTAGACTTCCTGGGAAAGATGACATTCCGGAGATCAACATGCCACATATTTCTATTGAGTGGTGCACCTTTCCACCCATCAGAGACAATTGGATGGATAGGCGGTACATGGTTTTTGACATTCCCCCTCACAACAATAAGGAAGTACCATTGTAATTCCTCCAAAAGTTGCATGCAGAGTTTGTGATGGGGAAACATGTCAACTATTTTGACATGTTGGGCTTCCAGGGAGTTGGTATGGGGATTCCCCAACACTGACCCAATGCTAGGCATAGAGATGCCAATCCACAGATACCTGCACCCCGTGCGCAGCTACTAAGGGAAGCCATCCCTCCTGCACATGACATGGTTTCCTAGACACATGAGGCATTTTTTACTCTAGCTGATATGGTCTCTCGACACATGACCACTATTGACTAGAGAGCTCCCTCTTCCTCTACTAGGGTACAACCACTAGCTTCTGGTGGTGGAGGGACATCTATTGGTGGGCATAGACCGACATCCCATGTGCCTCAGAGCGAGCCACACATCTACATATCGTGTGGGGGACCCTATTATGGTCCTGGACCAAAACATGGTACCACTACGATGACTGGTGGTTAGGTAAGGACATTGTTAAAACTCTATTATTGTTCAATTTTTAATTTTTCCATATTGTATGTAACATATTAAAATATTCGTAATATATGCAATATTTACTCTTGTAGGAGATTGATGCCTCTCGTGGGGGTGGTACTGCACCCGGTGTGGTTGTACCCAAGGCCCAAACAACCACCATTGAGGTAATATTTAAACATTTGTCATTTTGTTAATACATATCATTTTGTTAATGCATGTGTTAGTCTTGATAAATTTGTTAAATTGTCTAATATTTACAATTTTTGAAGTTGCAGGAACCCCACTTAGAACATGATGCTGGAGACATTGATATCAACGACATAGTCCAAGGTGGAATTTACGATTACTTGAATAATGTAAGTACATGGGTTATGACTGAATCTTGTTTGAATTATTTAAATTTCTTACTATACACTCCTTTATAGATCTCTCATATTTATAATTTTTAAACTTGCAGATGCTATTAGCATCTGAAGAGGGGCAAGAGATTGATGGAAGCGGTCACTCCCATGGGGGAGATATGTCCCAGGTAGGGGTAAGTATATTACAGCATGTTAGTTTTTCAGTACATATTATTTCATCCATTCAACTCCATGTCTACCTATGGTAACATTTTATGACTGCAGACAACATCGCAGATCCCTGCACTTCCTCTTTGGTTTGGATCTCCCCGTAGTCCAAACGTAGATAAGGGGGTTGTTTACACCATATGACCCTCTTCCTTAAATAGAGTGGGTGTGCATGAGGATTAACCTACTCATCCCACGGTAATGTACACACTACCAATGGCAGTTTCTGGTTAGCTTAGAATTCACTTCACAAGTAGTTTTTCTTAATGTTATTTTCACATGTTTACAGCATCAGGATGTAGAGTCATCCATGCCAGACCTTAGTGGGTTTGTTGATGTTGCGGTCAATGATGCATCTACAATAGGGATAAGTCACACTGAGGTACATCTACTTGAATATTTGTAATTGTACATTTCATTTGTATTTTTTATGGACATGCACGATGTCTAACTATTTTATCATTTGGTGAATGTAGCCACACCCTGGTCCATATGTGCACACAACTGAGGTTGATGTTCAACCTACGGCTCCTCTTACTATTGAAGAGTCCCAGCATAATCCCCTAGAAATGGTTTTTTCGATGAGATGTTCATTTTTTACATAATTGATTAGTACTTTCTCATTCATGTACATGTTGATAATTCTTGAGATAATTGACATTTTTTTTTGCAGAGAAGCATTGCAGAGAGACTCTCTGCAAGGAGGAGGACACCAAAGGCACCTATACCCCTGACACCAGAGGCACCTATACCCCCGATAGATGCAGTGAGTCTTTGTTTTATTTACAATTGAGTCATATTTTAAATTTTCAAACTTTGTTATTGCTGGATAGTACTAGTTCAGTTACCTGATCAAGAAATATTGTCATTGATTTGCAGTCGCCGAAGATGCAAATTAGTCGTAGACAAAGGATACAAGCATCAGGGTCTGGGGAAAACAAGAGAAAGTTATATTTTTGATGTGTTAGTCCAAGACAAATATGTATTTTTATGTACAATCCGGAGTTAGAGTATAGGGGTGCGGTCTAGGACAGATGTACTTTTGTTTGCACATGTACATCAAATATGTTTTTTATACATGTACATTTATAGGCCATAGATGGGCCTTCTATTTTTGTATTATAGCTTTCATGATATAAAAAATATTTCATATCAAGGCTCTTGAGATCTTCATGGTTCAGTCTTTTAAGTGTGATTATACATGTGTGGCCAAGAATGTTTCTATGTGTAATGTTCCCAATTTTTTTTATAGATTTTACGATTGCATGGAGATATCAGTTATAAATTTGAGAATAATGCACAATTAGAATATTACTTAATGACAAAAATGTACATTTTAATTGTTTTTTACCACGATCCAATTGCATATACATTGTTATACTAACAACGTTAAATTGTATTCACAAACATGGAACATACCTAATACACATAAGCACCCAGCACAGCTAAGCAATTGATCCAACTAGGTGGAATACAAAAGAAACTTACCCACATAACACCCTAACAAAATTTTAAAGGATGCACGAAGTTGACACACCTAAGTGATGCACTTGCGTGGTCTAGATAAATAAAATTAGTGTTTGGCATGATGTCTTTCATCTAACGAATACATGGGATACACATCAAACCTAAAAGTATCTGATTATTATAAGGTTGATTCAAAATAATGGTTATGACTATATCCTACACATTATGTATATCCTGCACATTATTTTATCATTTTGTTAATGTACATGGCATTTGATGAATGGCCTCGAGTAACAACTTTGAAAGAGATGAAAGTTATGTGTGATTTTATTATAGTTTAAATTGATTAGAGAAATACTATTATGAATCTTGTTTTATAAATTTATGTTTATGGAGTATTATTCGAAGCATTCGTAGTGTGAAGATATATATATTTCATAATAATGGCGTAATAGGTTGGCTACTTGTTTCTAAACATAAACATGTTCCATTACATGGTTACTGATGTAATGGCATTGTCTCCTCCTGCATTTCATCATATAAATGCTCACATCTCTTGGATGACCTAGATAAATTAATATGGGAAACAACCTTCTTTTGATTTTCCAGTCCCACGAATGATATGAGATCCTAAGATCAATTCACCTCCACATAGAGATTTATAACTCCTTTGACCTTGATTAAAACAAAAACAAAAGAATATTTCTTGCTTGACAATGATGTGAAATAAGTCAAGTTCAACACCTCACAACAGGTAACATAATTCTCAACAGTTGCACATGGAATAATAGTTTGCAACAAGTAATTTTTCAAGAGGGGAAGATCTACAATCACCTTCAAGCTGACCTCTATGTGGAAAAATTTCACATTCACTTACTGAGCAAAACCCTAGTTTCCAAAATTGACAAAAAAAAATGATCCTTTCTCCATGGACCCAGAGTAGAGAGCCACTCTAGCACTATCCCGATGTCCTAAATCCAACGGAGCTGACGGTTCATCAATCCGAGCAACGAGCATCATTCTATGGCATGTTGAATCCCACCACCTACAGGATTTCAAGGACACCTGTTAAATCCCTAACTGGGGCATAGAATGGAAATCGTACATCAAAAATTTCTTTCAGTGGGTCATGCAAGAGTGTTTAGGCATGTTCCATGTGGTAATTCTAGCCACACATTCACAATCGAGCAATATGAGAAGTTGACCCCCATGTGCAAACATTTCATATTCACTTAGTGAGCAAAACCCTAGTTTCCAAAATTGACCAAAAAAATGATCCCTTATCCATGGAACCAGATTAGAGGGCCTCCTATAGCACTATCCCGATGTCCTGAATCCAACGGAGCCAACGATTCGTCGATCCGAGAAACGGTCATCAATATATGGCACATTGAATCCCACCTCCTACAGGCTTTCAGGGACACCTGTTGAATTCCTAACTGGGGCATAGAATGGAAACCATTCATAAAAAAGGGATTTTGGTGGTTCGTGAAAGCATGTTTAGGCAGGTTCCATGTGGGAACACTAGCCACACATTCACGATTGAGGAATTTGCAAATTCGACCCCTATGTATAGAAATTGGACATTCACTTATTGAGCAAAAACCTAGTTTCCAAAATTGAACGAAAAAATGATCCCTTGTCCATGGACCCATATTAGAGGGACACCCTAGCCCTATACCGATGTCTTGAATCCAACAGAGCCAATGGTTCATCGATCCGAGCAATGGTCATCATTCTATGGCACATTGAATCCCACCTCCTACAGGCTTTCAGGGACACCTGTTGAATCCCTACCCGGGGCATAGAATGGAAATCATGCATCAAAAAGGGCTTCTGGTGGGTCACGCAAGAGTGTTTAGGCAAGTTCCATGTGGGAACACTAGCCACATGTTCACGGTCGAGGAATATGTGAATTTGACCCCCATGTGCAAAAATTTCACATTCACATATTGAGCAAAACCCTAGTTTCTAAAATTGACCAAAAAATGGTCTCTTGTCCATAGAACCAGATTAGAGGGCATCCCATAGCATTATCCCGATGTCCTGAATCCAATGGAGCTGAAGGTTTTTCTATCCTAGCAACAACCATCATTCTCTCACACGTCGAATCCAAACTCCTACGGGATTTCAAGGATACCTGTTGAATCCCTACCCAGGGCATAGAATGGAAACCGTGCATCAAAAAGGGATTTATGTGGGTCACGCAAACATGTTTAGGTAGTTTCCATGTGGGAATGGTAGCCACACATTCAATGTCGAGGAATTTGCAAAGCTGACCCCTATGTGCAGAAATTGGACATTCCCTTACTGAGCAAAACCTTAGTTTCCAAAATTCATTGAAAAAATGATCTCTTGTCCATGGACCCATAGTAGAAGGCCACTCCTAGCACTATCCCGATGTCCTGAATCCAAAGGACTTGGTGGTTTTTTTATCCTAGAAATGGCCATCATTTTATGGCACGTTGAATCCAACCTCCTACAAGCTTTTAGGGACACCTGTTGAATCCCTACTCGGTGCATAGAATATAAACCGTGCAATAGAATGGTATTCTGGTAGTTCATGCAAGCATGTTTAGGCATGTTCCATGTGGGAATGCTAGCCACACGTTCACGATCGATCAATATGCGAATTTGACCCCTTTGTGCAAAAATTTCACATTCACTTATTGAGCAAAACCCTAGTTTCTAAAATTGACCAAAAAAATGATCTCTTGTTCATGGAGCCAGATTAGAGGGCCACCCCTGATGTCTTGAATCCAATGGATCCGATGATTCGTCGATCCGAGCAACGACCATCATTATATCGCATGTTTAATACCACCTCCTACAGGATTTTAGGGACACCTGTTGAATCCCTAACCGAGGCATGGAATGGAAACCGTGCATCAAAAAGGGCTTCCGATGGGTTGTGCAAGTGTGTTTAGGGCTTCTTGTGGAGAAACAAATTATCAGAGTGAAGGAGATAATTATCAGATTCAAGGATATATCCTTATAGGATCAACTTCAAGATTCAAGGAAAATGCAATAGACATATCCCAGATAGAGTGATAGATAATGGTCTTGGGCTATAAGGCATGAGTCATGTAAGTATCAATATAATACAACAAATCCATTATGAAGCTCAAGTGCAATTTATCAAGTTGTAGAAGTCTATTGAATTTATCAATCTATTAAGCACTGAATGTATCAAACTGTAAATAATCAATGAGACCATGAAACCAAAATATCTGACTACCACATACCTGACTACCTACCTGTGGTCATTCGACTAGACCATCAGGATCACCTCTAGTACCAATGGTATCCTTTCTCTTCTCGTGCTCGGAGTAAGGAAACAATGTATGATTCCCATCCCTTAGTGTTATACTTGTTTATCTCTTTATCATATTTGAAGTGGATTGATTTATGGTGTCATATTGTCTATTGTGGTCCACCCTAATACATAGGAAGTTTTCTCCGTAGCAGAATTGGCGACTCCACTAGGTATTTACCTTTTGGTGGGGTTATGGGTGCATTTTTTCACTCGATTTTCTATTTGTTTCTCCATGTTTTGGTGTCACATTTATTAGTATGTTCATCCATTGACAATCCCCTAGAGTGGTTTAACCCTTGGCCTGCTTTTTACCACTTTCTTCTCTACATACATGGTTCAGAGTACATACAGTCGCATATATGCGTGGATTCCCTCTAACTAGTCGCGTACATCCTCCCTTTTAGTTGAGTTATTGAGAGTAGCATTTAGGATTTCATATAGGAAGGATTGCATTGGCATTTGGAAAGGAATGAAGATTTTATGCATTTCATGTAGTGGCATACCCCTTTTTCTTATTCAAGACAAACTACACTTTGCATTGTTTTTTAGGTGTGCATATTTATTTCATTGTTGAGTCATAATGTCGCTAATTTCATGGTCATTACCCTTGAGTAATCACAACCTTTAAAATTAACGCACTTAAAATTGATTACACATTTTTATTTGATAGAGGTGCACCAACAACATTAGGTTGTAGAGTCTTAGAATAGGGTGTCATGAGTAAATGTTTCCAAGACTATGAAACAAAACAATTAGGTGTTTGTCCAAGTGAGAAGAGAAATCCTTGATATAACTAGTGTTCTTAGGAGGATCCTCTTACACAGGAGTTAAGCATGAGGAAACGTACACTTTTGTGGTGGGGATATCTCCTTTCCACTCTCTGTGCAGTGTCGAAGATATTTCCAGGATCTTATTCGTATCCGGAGGCTTTTTAGGTACCTTTGGTTCTTTCGAGATTCGAGCTTTGTTACCCTTCCCATAAGGTAGATCTCTCCTATGAATTTCCACTTGAGCATTGGTTATATTTAGGTTACCTTAGTTTCCTTACCTAGGTATCGCAGGGGGTACTTGCAGATTTTATTATGTGACTGTCCTAGCCATGTATGGGTTGAACAACATAGTCACTATATGCGTTGAAGCCGAGGGCCACTATAATTGGTTACACACCTCTGCTTGTAGTGTATGGGATTTTCAGGCCTCTCCTAAGTGAGACACACCTGCTGCATTCGGGAGATCACTTGTCCTCCCTCTTGTCTTATTTGCATCCAACTTAGATTTAATTAAGGGTGTGTTGTTTGTGTGCTAGTTAACTTTTGGGATTGTGGTTACTTGAGTCTCTTTATGTTCTCTTGATTTCAGGTCCTTTTACATTTGACATGCCTGAAATCACTACTACTATCCCATCACCCGCCACCGGTCCCAATGCAGACCCCGGTGTTGGACTTGGGGGCTCCACAACCCCTTTCCTTGCTGATAGATTTGGGAGTGTTCATATTGCACCTTCCGCTCCATTTGTGGGAGTATTTTTCTCCCTTCATTTGGTCTTAACACTAGGGTTCACTCTTTATGGGTGTTAGTGGATACGTGAACATTGGGTTTACAACTTACATTCCTACTCGTGTTCCATCGTCCACTGCATTGATTCATTCAGATTCTTTTCTCACGATCAATCCTCCCTATATCCTATTGTTTGGAATATTTATTGACTATTTCCAACTATTTTGGACTATTCTTGTTGTGTAGGGTCCATGTTTCGTACACTCTCATCGAGGCTTTGACCCGTTCATGCCCATGACAGGTATAATGTTAAACTAGCATACAGGATAGGACTGTTGGTTGTGGAGCTTAATCTTCCAGATCCAGAGATATTATTCAATCATGTTTGTAACCTAGGTGTATTGTACACTCATTCCCCCTGCCTTGCGGTTCGGGGCAGCGCCCCAAAAAAGGGTGTTCGGGGGAAACTCCCCCAAGACAGGGGGGTTCAGGGGCAATGCCCCTGAGAAATGTGGGTTCGGGGGTGGAGCCCCCAAGAAATTTTTTTGGGATATGTGTTGGCCAACAGTTTTGTGGACCCATGGTATTGGGTTAACCCTAGAATTTTCCCATTGTATTTCCCCTATAAAAGAAAGCATTGTAAAACGACTGAATATGGTATTGTCTTGTATTGGAAGAGAGACTGTGAGAGCGCGAAGAGGAAGTGTAGTGGTTTTGCTGCAGGCTGTATCCCTTCATCTTTCTGGACTGTAATAAAAGGACTGGCAATTTATTTATGGACGTAGCCCATCGTTAGGGTGAACCACATTATATCTGTGTCTCTCTATAATGTTTTAATGTGTTTTGCATCTTGTTAATGATTTAACTGCATATCTGTTATTGCTCTGCAGTCCTGTTTTCTAACAATTGGTATCAGAGCCAAAAGGTCTATTTGGTTGGTAAACTTGCAGGAAACAAGGGTTCCTGGTTTGAGTGGGAGCAATTGCGGAAGAAGGAAAGTTTAGGGTCAAGAAATTTAACGGCCAAAACTATCATTTATGGAAGATGCAAATGGAGGACTATCTTTACCAGAAGGATCTGTACCTGTCATTGGGTGGAAAAGCAAAGCAGTCGACGGCTATGAAGGATGAAGAATGGGAGGTTCTTGATAGAAAGGCACTGGGAACAATACGGTTGTGCCTGGCTTCATCGATGGCCTTCAATATTTCGAAAGAAAAAACAACAGAGGGTGTGATGAGCGCATTGAGTAAGCTCTACAAAAATCCCTCGGCTTCTAACAAGGTATTTTTAATGAAGTGTTTATTTAATTTGAAGATGTCGGAAGGTGGATCTGTTGCTGACCATTTAAATGAGTTTAATACACTTACCAGTTAGTTAAAATCTGTAAAAGTGAACTTTGATGATGAGGTTAGGGATCTTCTAATCTTGTGCTCATTGCCAGAAAGTTGGAATAGCTTGGTCATGGCTGTAAGTAACTCTGTCCCTAGTTCAAACACTCTTAATTTTGATGATGTTATTGGTGTTATTCTTAGTGAGGAAATGCGAAGAAAAAGCACAGGTGAGACATCAGGTAATACGTTGAGCATGGAGAGCAGAGGGAGACAAAATGAGAGAGGAAGGAGCCCAGAAAATCGTGGCAAGTCTAAAAAGGGAAGATCCATGTCCAGATTCGGAAAAATAGAGTGTTGGAACTGTGGTAAGAAAGGACATCTAAAGAAATACTGCCGAGCACCAAAGAAAAAAGGTGAGAGGCAGCAAGAGACTACTCAGGAAGCGAATGTAGCAGGTGATGTGTTACAAGATGCTTTGATTCTTGCATTAGATAATACTAGTGATTACTGGGTAGTAGATTTAGGGGATTCATGTCATGCTACACCCCATAGGAAATTCTTTCATGATTATGTTCAAGGTGATTTTGGGCATGTATTATTGGGGGATGATGAACAATGTAAAATTGTTGGAAAGGGTAAGGTACGGATTAAGTTAAATAATGGAAGTGAATGGTTGCTAAAGGATGTAAGGCACATTTCTGCTATGAAAAGAAATCTGATCTCAACATGGCAATTGGGAGATAGCGGCTATTTTTCTACATTTGGAGAAACGTGGTGGAATATCACTAAAGGATCACCGATAATAGCAAAAGGAGATAGGGTAGGTACGTTATATTTATTTCCTCATAATAATGATTATTCTATCTCTGTAGCTTCCACAGAAACAGATGCGGTGCTGTGGCATCATAGGCTTGGCCACATGAGTGAGAAGGGGATGCAGATTCTCTACTCAAGGAAACTACTTCCAGATCTGAAGTCGGTAAGTTTGGAATTCTGTGAGAACTATTTTTATGGAAAACAGAAGAGAGTTAGATTTCTCAGGGTTGGGAAACAAAAGAAGAGTGAAAAGTTAGAGCTTGTCCATACAGATGTATGGGGACCACCTCAGGTTCAATATCTTGGTGGCTCTCGTTATTATGTTACTTTTATTGATGATGCAACTAGAAAAACTTGGGTTTATTACATTAGACAAAAATATGATGTGTTTGATACTTTTAAGAAGTGGAAAGCTTTGGCTGAGAATGAGACAGGAAAAAGGTTGAAATGTCTCAAATCTGATAATGGAGGCGAACACTGCAGTAGGGAGTTTGACAGTTACTGTTCACACAATGGGATTCGTAGAGAGAAGAAAGTCCCTCGAACACCACAAGAAAATGGTGTGTCAGAAAGGATGAACAAAATGATCATGGAGCATGCAAGGTGTATGAGATTGCATGCAACATTGCCCTTATAGTTTTGGGCTAATGCTGTAAACACTATTGTTTATTTAATAAACAGAGGGCCTTCAAGCGCTTTGGATGGTGGCATTCCAGAGGAGGCATGGACAGGTAAACAGGTAAAATAATCATTTTTTAGAACTTTTGGTTGTGAATCATTTGTCCATATTAATAAAGATGGTAGAACAAAGCTTGAGGCTAAATCCAAGAAATGTACCTTTATTGGATAAAGGGTTGAGTATTTTGGTTATCGCTTATGGGATCTTAAAAATCACAAAATCATTAGGAATAGAGATGTAGTATTCAATGAAAAGGTCATGTACAAAGATCAGTTGCAGGGAAAGAAAGAAGAAAAGGAAAACACAGAGTGCACAGTGCTTGATGAAATAAAAAAAATGAAGTTCCAAAGGAACCAGAAAATCAAGAGCAACAGCAGGTACCTGAAACCCCTACAACTGTAAGAAAGACTACCAGGTTAAGTAGACCCCCTGAACAATTCTCTCCTTCACTGTATTATTTATTGATGACTGATTCTGGTGAACCAGAATGTTTTGAAGAAGCAATGTAGGTAGAAACTAGAAAGAAGTGGGAGCAAGGCATGGATGAGGAGATGGAATCATTGGTAAGAAACCAGACTTGGGATCTAGTTAAGTTTCCTGCAGGAAAAAGGGCATTACGAAATAAATGGGTTTACAGGTTGAAGGAAGAAAATGAAGGAAAGAAGCGGTACAAGGCTAGACTTGTTGTAAAGGGGTTTGCACAAAAGAAAGGTATAGACTTTGATGAAACATTTTCTCTTGTTGTTAAAATGACTTCAATTAGAACTATTTTAAGTCTAGTGGCGGTAGAAGATTTGCATCTTGAACAGTTAGATGTAAAAACAGCCTTTCTCCATGGGGATTTGGAGGAAGAGATTTATATGCATCAGCCACAAGGGTATGAGGTCAAAGGGAAGGAGAATTTGGTTTGCAGGTTCAAGAAGACCTTGTATGGCCTGAAGCAAGCTCCAAGGAAGTGGTTTTTAAAATTTGATAAGTTTATGACGGAACAAGGTTATGATAGATGTCATTATGACCACTGTGTTTATTTCAAGAGGCTAGATAACAGAAGATATATTATCTTGTTATTGTATGTTGATGACATGCTTGTTACAGGGTCTAACATGCAAGATATAAATGTGCTCAAAAGAAAACTAGCTAAATCATTTGCGATGAAGAATTTGGGTGCTGCAAAGCAAATCCTTGGTATGAGAATAAAAAGAGACGGGAAAAATTGAAAATTGACGTTGTCTCAAGGTGAGTACATAGAAAAGGTGTTGCAGAGGTTTATAATGCAGAATGAAAAACCATTCAATACACCTTTGGTCAGCCATTTCAAACTAAGCAAGGATATGTGTCCAAAGACATAGGAAGAGATAGATTACATGTCTAAGATTCCCTATTCATCAGTGGTTGGAAGCTTGATGTATGCCATGGTGTGCACAAGACCAGATATTGCACATGGAGTGGAAGTTGTGAGAAGGTATATGAATAATCCAGGTAAAGAGAATTGGAAAGCAGTAGTGTGGATTCCCGGGTATTTGAGAGGTACCACTTCTCATGCATTATGTTTTGGAGGTTTAGACACTGTTCTACAGGGATATGTTGATGTAGATATGGATGGTGATAAAGACAGCAGGAGGAGAACCATAGGGTATGTGTTTACTATGGGTGGAACAGTAGTAAGTTGGATTTCAAAACTGCAACAAGTTGTTGCACTTTCAACAATGGAAGTAGAGTATGTTGCTGCTACAGAGGCTAGTAAGGAGATGATTTGGTTGCAGAGGTTCATGGAAGAATTGGGTAAGAAGCAGGAGAATAGTAGGCTATATAGTGACAGCCAGAGTTCCATTCATATTGTAAATAAATCAACCTTTCATTTGAGGACTAAACATATACAACTCAAGTACCACTTCATAAGATATGTTCTAGATGAAGAACTGTTAAAACTAGAAAAGATACACACTAGCCAGAATCCTTTAGACATGTTGACAAAGGGAGTAACCAGAGAGAAACTGAGTTCCTACTCGGTTTCTGTTGACCTTCAAGCATGAAGGTGAAAATAAGAAATTTTCCAAGTCCAAGGTCCAGAGCATAGTCCAGCAAGTACAGTAGCGGTGGAGTTGCTGTGATCAGTCTCCAAGTGGGAGATTGTTGGTTGTGGAGCCTAATCTTCTAGATACAGAGATATTATTTAGTTGTGTTTGTAACCCAGGTGTATTGTACACTCATTCCCCCTACCTTGGGGTTTGGGGGAAACACCCCCGAGACACAGGGGTTCGGGGGCAAAGCCCCCGAGACAGGGGGGTTGCAGAGCCCCCGAGAATTTTTTTTGGGATATGTGTTGGCCAACAGTTTTGCGGACCCATGGTATTGGTTTAACCCTAGAATTTTCCCATTGTATTTCCCCTATAAAAGAAAGCATTGTAAAACGACTGAGTATGGTATTGTATTGTATTGGAAGAGAGACTGTGAGAGTGTGAAGAGGAAGTGCAACAGTTTTGCTGCAGGCTATATCCCTTCATCTTTTTGGACTATAATAAAAGGAATGGTAATTTCTGTATGGACGTCGCCCATCGTTTGGGTGAACCACATTATATCTGTGTCTCTTTGTAATGTTTTAATGTGTTTTGCATCTTGTTAATGATTTAACTGCATATCTATTATTGCTCTACGGTCCTGTTTTCTAACAAGGACCACTTTTTCGTTTGCATCATGGATTGTCATATGACCATGTCACCTTAACTATAGGTATGAACCCACTTAGTTATGTTACAGAACCTTCACACTGCTATTAGAAGTAACATTACGTAAGTGGTAGAGCCTTCCTACACATGGGTAACCTAGATAGGTATCATTTTTCCATTTGGTACCCATGCTGAGAGTCCTCCCTTAAGTCTGAGACTCCCTTGTAGTTATGCCATATCTTTGAGAAATAACCTCATATTCTTTCTTGAAATTTATGTTGGCCATCTCCCACAAGGACTCCCATTTATATCAAGTTGTAATTTCATTCCATGCGTCTGCTTGTCGTATTAAGATTTATGTCAACTCCCTGCTTCAATTTTATGAACCATATAGCCCGAGCGTGTCTCAATCCTAGCCAAGAAGAGCCTCCCATATATCTTTTGCAACTTAATCACCCCATACCCGAAGGAGACAAACCCCCGAGAATCCTTATCCTGCACATGCTTCCTTGCATTGAGCATAGGTATGTTCCACTGCTTGGAACTAGTTTTCTTTCCTGTGACACTCGTTTCCTCCTAGTTCTGTATTATGAGAAATTTTATTATTTTTCAAGTTTTCCAATATGAAAAAGACCAAAAAATTTATTAAAAAAAACATAAAAAGTTGGACGTGAAATGATTTTACTTTGGCAATTGTCGTGTTGTGTCTCCTTCAAAGAGAGCGTTGTATATTCCATCCATTGGTTGGGTTATTAGTATGAATTTAGGAGTTGTAATCGCTACTCTGACTTTCTCCACTGACTGGTTATGCTTCTAGTCCCTATGGAGCCTCTATCAATGCCTCTTTCATCATAGAGTTGTCTCAGTTTTCATGTTGAGTCTATGCTCCCTATGAGTCTCCATTTTCCATATGCTCTTGTTCGAAGGAAGTTTTATCCTGATTCAGCCACTCCTCAGTTATCTTGTCTTTGCAAGTTGTCCATTCCTAATATAGTTACTGGTTCATGCACATCGTGGTCATCCTAGTTATTCCAAATTATCCAACGTTGTTGTGTACCTCGTATTGGTTGATGTGGGATGCCTTAATGCCCTCCTTCCATTGGATTCCATTCCATTGACTTCAAATCATTTGTTCTAGAATAGGGATCTAGATTCCATTGTGTTCCTTGAGATTTGTATTCATCAGTGGTAGTTTCTCTTACCATCGACATATTTGGGAAGACATCAATGTCCCCTAATCGATGGACTCTCTCAAGTGTTCAACTTCAACACATCTATCACAATTTTTTTATTGCACTCTGTACCTTGATTTCCATTATCATCATAGGTGAGATATCTCTCATCTATTAAAAATATACATCAATGACCGGTAATCTGACTATGGTCCATCATGTTCAACATCGACACCTTTATTCGTTTGATGGGACATGTACTGGTGAGGGTTTGTGTAGAAGACCTCTAAGCTTGGTGGCATTCCATATATGCTACCTCTTTGATCGTGCCAGTATCTATGAGATATCAGTTCTCATGACTAGATTCCAATGTACCATCAGATATCTTCATTCATTATGAAGATCTTATTTCATTGTATATTGTACGTGGCGATGACCACATGTGACATATGTCTATTATGCCTATTCATGGCCATTGTACTATTATGTATCTGAAGAATGCTACACTTCATATCTACAGTCACATGTTGAGATTTATCATTGTATTATATTGATGACTGGCTGGTTTTCCCCCCTTGGTCTTCATTACTCCACTTCTAGGATTGGTATAATGTATTTTAGCCATCATGTTACCCCTCTGACCTCACACATTAGGGGGCATTTGTTATAGTTGATTTTACCACACTTGGAAGATCATGTTTTTATGGCCTTCCATGTTCCTATACAGACTCATTGGACCCCCTTTGCTCAATATAAAATTTGATGCTCCAAACAATCCCTTAAAAAAGTTTTGTTTATTAGTATACGCGGGAACTAGCCTACAGACCGCATGTACACGCAATTTTCTCCACTTTGACCTATGTACATCGAGAAATGTTCCCAAAAATAAAATATTTGGAGTTTTGCTCATTTAGTCATGAATCACTTGACTGTTGGCCTTCCATATTCATGGAAATGCTCCGACTTGAAACTTCACTTCCTATTAAAGGGTGTTAACACCATTTTTGGGCTAAGGAATTCGTAAGGGATTTGGCCAATGAAAGGAGGAATAAGGCTTATAAAATCTCATATCATAGGACCTTAAAGAATGTAGATGAGGGTCTGCAGATGTTTGAAGGGACATTTATAGATTTGAAATGCCAAATAATTACGAAATTTTGATTTTTGACCTTGAAAATGTATGCAAATGAAGAAATCTGCTCCTAGTTGAATGATGACAACAAATGAACGGCCTGGATGCACAACGGAGAATATCAAAGGCCACAAATCGTTTCCGCAAAGGAAAAATCAGGGGCGAAAGTGCATAAGTGGTAAAAACTTGGTAATAAAAAGTAGCAATCCCAACTTCCACTTTCTGCGGTCCAAGATCCTATGGTTCAGAGAATTTCCGCACAGATCAATGGTGCAGAAAGAAAAGGGCGGAAGCGGAAAGGTGGAAGCAGAAGAGGAGAAGTTTCAGTGAAGAATGTTGGAGGATCCGAATTCTGCTTTCCGCTAAATACGGAATCAGAAGTGCAGAAAGGGAAAGGAAGAAGCAGAAAAGGTAAAGTTTTGAGTTGCAAAATTGGTAAAACTGACTTCTACTTTTCACATCCTGAGATCCGACGGTTCGGAGAGATTCCTCATAAATCTATGGTCTAGGGAAAAGAGGGAAGAAAAATGGTGGAAATCAGAAAGCAGAAGATACAAAATTTTGGTCGTAAAGAGTTAGAACTTCTGCCTTTCACTTTCTGCAGTCCGAGATCCAAGGATTTACATAATTTCTACATATATCAATGGTACAGAAATAAAAGGGAGGAAGCAGAAGGGTGGAAGCAGAAAGACGGGAGCGAAAAAGGTAAATTTTTGGGTTGCAAAATTGGAAAACCCAAATTCTACTTTCCGCAATCTAAGTCTGAGGGTTCATAGAGCTTCCGCACAGATCAACGGTGCGGAAAGAAGAGGGAGGAGAGGAAAAGATCAGAAAGGCAGAAGACACCGTATTTTGTTCAAGGAGAAGCTCGTTTTCCATTTTCCACAGACCTCAGATCAACGGCTGAGGATGAATCCGGCGGAGATCGATGTTGCGGAAAGATAAAGGGAAGAAAGGATAAGGTGGGGGAAGAAATACCAAATTGAAACTCAAGAAAGATAAGATCTCGTTCTATGTTTCCCATAGACTCCAGATCGACAACCCAGAATGAAACTTGAGGTAAGATCTAAGGTCCAGAAGCAATTTTGCAAGTAAAAATACAGGGAAGGATAAAATTTTGTTGCAGGTCAAGCGGAAATCCTCTGAACGGTCGTTTTCAGCAAGCAAACCTGAGTCCCTGCTATCAAAACTCCCAAACTAATCCACCATGCATGTTCCAACATGATTTTCTGTTTGTTTTATGATCATGGTGAATCTGCGAGATCAACATTTTGTTAAGATTTTCATTTCCATGCTGCAACTATTTTTGGATCTATTTCGAGGTTGGTCTAGGGAGCCTATGAAGCTATAAATATACCCTCAATAGAGGAAGATAGGGTTGGAACCTGTTAGCTTCTGGGTTATGTATTTTTAGATCTGTCGTTAATAAAAATTGCAGAGCCGAATGCTGGCATGTTGCTGCAAAGATTCATGTGTATTTCATAGTTACAGTCTGTTATTTCCTTTCCTATGTGCATGTCTTTCCTGTTAACTTGCTATCATGTGTTATTCATATATGAAATAAGTGTGTAATAGTTCAGAATTCATATTTTTATGCTTTGGATATTGTTTCCTATATTCACAAACCCTTCCAACCAAAGTTAATGCAGAATTCATCTCTTTGGTGCTCTATGTTAATGGACTGTCATTATTTCTTCTTTATCACCAGACCAACAACATTTTGACTGTAACCGATTTCTACCTTTCCTTCATAGAATTTCACCTGCAAATAGTTTTTAGATTCATAAAATCTTTGTGACTGCATAGCCCAATGTATGCTTGCCCTCTTTCAACCACCAATTTAATTTGAATTTCATTTGAGTTTTATATCTGGCCCTGTTAAAAATCTGTGAGAGATCCCTCTCTAGAAAGGAAGAAGCCATATTCCTTTTTTAAAGTGGTTTTTCTATTACCTTGGGATTTACCCTCTACAACCTTGGTTACAATTTTGAGAGCTAACAAATTGGCGCCATTGTCGAGGATGAAAAATGCAAATCGGCCCTGGGAAAATGACATTGTCTTAGTTCTACAACCTAGTTGAGAAGCTGGTCATAGAGGTACATAGGTTGTATATTCTCTGGCAACTTCACTCAAAGATTATGGAAGATGACTCCATTAGGGAGACTGGCGGCCAGAAAGACTGATATGGGGAAGAGGGTTCAAATATTCCCTGGGTATGAACGATAGAGTTTTAGATATAACTGTTGATGGTGAACAATGGTCAAATATCAAGAAGGTTGTACCTATTTTACCTGGAGACTCCACATTGATTTTGAGCAAGATTTTAGAAGACATCCTTGCTTCTAGGAGGTCACATACACAAGGTACTCTTGACACTAAGATTTTACAAGGTGTGGAAAAATATAGAAAGCCTTGCTTAGAAATAAGGGAAAATAACAAATAAATATTTCTCAATTTGGTGCATCGTCTTTTCAAGAATTTCATAGCATTCAGGATTTTGTGCGGGAAACAAATTTTGAAAGGTACTTGTTGAAATCAAAATCAAAATCTTATTTGGAGGAAACTGAAATTAATCTCTGTAGGTTAGAATCACATTTTCTTTATTCTCTTTGGCACAATATTCAAAACTTTGTGAAAACTAAAGAAAGAAACCCTGTTATTCAAAGGTTTCAGCCTTATATCCCACCAACTGTTCAAACCCCTCTAGCCTTTCAAGATCCTCCTTGTGTTCCAAATACACCTAGACTAATGGTTTCCAAGCTTGCTCCATTAGCCTTACCTTCTGTATTGCATGACCTTCCTCAAAATTATGCCCAAAAAATTCCCTTCTATGATGGAGATGGAAATTTCATAGCAAGACATCATGTTGATAGATTTGATTATTATGTGGACTTGGAGCTGGTTTATGAAGATGATATTAAGATGAGGTTGTTTGTACTAAGTTTGTCAGAATAGGAAAATAAATGGTTTAGAGATCTACCCGCTAGGTCCATTGCCACATTTGAATCTTTCCGAACTTCATTCTTAAAAAGATGGGATGATAAGAAAATTCCTTTACTGGTGCTTTCTCAATACAATAATCTTAAGAAAGGAGGTTTTGAATTTGTTCTTGAGTTTTCTAGTCGATTTACGAGGGTGTATAACTCTTTTCTTGTTGATATTAAACCCCTTGTAGGTGCTGCAAAACTACATTATGTTGATGCCTTTGACAGTGACTTTGCATTATTATTAAGAGAGAGAAATTTAATAAACCTTCCTATTATGTTTCAAGATGCTTTAGAAGTAGAAGATAATATCATGGCAAGTAGAAAGATAAATAAAAAAGTAGAAACAGATAGAAGGAAAGTTAGAGAAGAAAATGTGCCTTCTACTTCTATTGCCTCCTCTCCTAATGATGCTAAGTTTGAAATGATGATGAAGATAATGGAGAGACTAATGGATAGGATAACCATGGATAATAGACCTTTGAACAAAGAGCAGGATGAACCTAAAATTAGAAAACTAAACTTCAGAAGGCCCAATCCTCCCCCACCTCCACAAATTAGACAGAGAGATATGAGGGATCCTAGAAATCAAGATGATAAACAAATAAGGCCACATTTCCCTGAGATTTACGTTGCATATGAAGGAGAGGCTAAATATGTTGAGGATTATATTCACCATTTTAGTGATTTGGATTCTTAAATATACCTCACTAAGGAAGAGTCAAAATAGTACCAAAGAGGATATTTGCGTGCTATAGATGATGTCCAAATAAAGATCAAATTGAGAAATAGAGATGTTACTGTAAATAAAAGAAGGTTCAATCAAAATCAATCTTCTAGTAGACAACAGAATACATAAAAGAAAAAAGAAAGAAAAACCAATTTCCATGATATGCAAGAAAAATTCCAGCAGTTGGTAATGTCTTCCTTGACTGAAGTTGACATAAGCCAAAGCTCTGTGTCAACGATCTATGTCTCTTTCCCTGAAGCTGATGATACTTTCCAACATTCTTGTCGTTATTTGTGTGACTAAGAAAGAATTTGGGACTGTAAATCAAATCCTTCCTCATATATTTTAACTCATGAAATTTTTCCACACGAGGATACTACCCATGTCCAATCAGAAAACACCCTTTTGCAACAATAGTTTCTTCAAAATTATAATGTTTGTGTGGATGATGGTATAGAGAACTCTAACTCTGGAAAATGGTAGTCTGATAGTCCTTCCACATGTTCTAAAATTTCAATTAAAGAGGAGTCAGACCTTGAATCAGAGTTAGAAGAAATGTATGAAAGTTCAGACCTTGTTAATGAAGAAAATTCCATTGCAGTCCAAGGTCAAAAAGTTGAAAACAAAGAAGACAGTGGGTGTGTTGAAAGTGACAATTTTCCTTTGTGTTATGCTTCATTAGAAATGCCGAGACATATAATTCAAAACTCTAAACAAAAAAAAGAATTTGAGATAATGGAAAATTTCATGAACTGTTTAGAGGTGGAAGGTAAGCATGTGAAAAAACCAGCAGTTTATGAAGAAGAATTGACTTACAAAGAAGAAGATGAGGACTCTCAATGGAATGCTCCTTTAAACCTTTCAAATTCAGAAATTTCATCTCAAGAAAAAGGATTTTTTTGACTATATTTTATTGAAGAACATGATTACATTTCCTTTGAAACACTTGGATGGAATCACATTTTAAATTCTGAGATTTTAGATGAAAAAGTTGATGTCTCATTTGCAGATTGTCATGAACACATTTTCAATATTCCTTTGAAGAGAAGTTTGGTAGGGTGCTAGAAGAGTTACAATTGGAGAATCCTTGTCATGACAGGATCATAAAAGAAAATGTTGTAGGTCATCATGATCCAATGGCAGAATACATGGAAAATATTTACAATGGTGATGGATGGTTATGTCTCTATAGTAAAGACCAATCCCTTTATCATAACCTTCTGCCATTAAGTTCTTCCTTTCTATTTCGATCAAGCATGAAGATAAAATTGGTTTATGGGATCATTTGATTGGTTGGATTCACTAGAAGTTGGAAGTTACTTGACTGAGCATTGATGCTCAATGAGTAGGATAGGCAGGTGTGAATAAGCTCGACACAGTGAAAAGTTCTTTTAGTAATTTTTTAGTTTGTTCAGCATCAGTTTATTTTTTTTGTTTTCAGAGCATGTTGGGAATTTCAGGAAATCTTTGGAGCAACCCAAAAAATTTGGAACCTGGTCTACAGGGTTCTTTGCTACCTCGTAGGGAGGATAGCATCCCAAGTTGGAGCCAGTTGTTAGCACCATTTTTGGGCTAAGAAATTGGTAAGGGATTTGACCAGTGAAAGGAGGAATAAGGTTCACAAATTTTCATATCATAGGACCTTAAAGAATGTTGATGAGGGTCTGCAGATGTTTGAAGGGACATTTCTAGATTTGAAATGCCAAATACTTAAGAAATTCTTATTTTTTACCTTGAAAATGCATGTAAATGAAGAAATCCGCTCCTTGTTGAATGTTGATAGCAAATGAATGGCTTGGATGCACAATGGAGAAGATAAAAGGCCACAAATCGTTTTCGTAAAGGAAAAATCAGGGGCAGAAGTGCGAAAGAGGTAAAAACTTGGTTATAAAACATAGTAAGCCTGACTTCTGCTTTCTACAGTTTAAGATCCAACGGTTCAAATAATTTCCGCACATATCAATGGTTTCGAAAGAAAAGGGAGAAAACAAAAAAGGCAGAAGTGAAAGAGGAGAAGTTTCAGTGAATAAAGTTGGAGGATCCTTGTTCCGCTTTCCACTAAAGACAGAAGTGGAAGTGCGAAAAGGGAAAGGAATAAGTAGAAAGGTAAATTTTTGGGTTGCAAAATTGGTAAACCCAACTTCCACTTTCTGCAGCCCGAGATCCAATGGTTCAGAGATATTTTGTACAAATATACGATCCAAGGAAAAGCAGGAAGAAAAATGGCGGAAATCGAAAAGTGAATGATACAAAAGTTTGGTCGTAAAGAGTTATAATTTATGCCTTCTACTTTCCGTAGTCCTAGATTCGACAGTTCATAGAATTTCCACATAGATCAACGATGCGGAAAGAAAATGGAGGAAGCGGAAGTGCCGAAGCAGAAAGGGGGGAGTGGAAAATGTAAATTGTTGGGTTGCAAAATTGGAAAACCTAACTTCTGCTTTCCACAGTGTGAGATCCGATGATTCAGAGAGCTTTCGCACAGATCAACAGTGCGCAAAGAAGAGGGCGTAAAGGAAAACATCGAAAAGGTGGAAGACATAGTGTTTTGGTCAAGAAGAAGCCCGTTCTTCATTTTTTGCAGACCTCGAATCAACGGTTGAGGATGAATTGAGTGGAGATGAACGATATAGAAAGATAAAGGGAAGAAAGGATAAGGCGGGGGCAGAAAGACCAAATTGAACCTTGAGAAAGATAGCATCCCGTTCTTTGTTTCCCAAATACCCTAGATCGATGACCCAGGATGAATCTGGAGGTAAGATCTATAGTCCAGAAGCAATTTCGCAAGTAAAATTACAGGGTAGGATAAAAAAATTGTTGCGGGTCAGGAAAAAATTCTCTGATCAGTCATTTTCAGGAAGAGAACCTGAGTCCTTGCTATCAAAACTCCCAAACTGATCCACCTTGTGCATTCCAATGTGCTTTTCTGTTTGTTTTATGATCATGGTGAATATGTCAGATCAACATTTTGTTAATATTTTCATTTCCTTGCTTGTTGTTTAGGAATAAACACCCTTATAACCTAGGATCTAAGGTTACCAACTTACTTCTAAAACTTGAAGACAATCAGCTTTAAAGTACAGAAAGGAAATAGGAAGATATGTTGGACTCACCTGATTATCGACGATTGATCCAAGCTTTGTCTTCTCCCACTCTGCTTCTCTCCAAAGCTTTCAGGGATGCACCTCCTTCACCCGCAAAGAGCAAATTCTCCAAGTACAAACTTATACATGTATATATGATAGGTTAGATAAATAACATATATAGTGCTTAATCAAATATATTCATCAACCATTATACATGAAAGAGACTCAACACAAAGTTGGAAGAAGAATTTTCTTTATTAACAATCGATGAATGAGATAAGTGTACAACCCAATGCCTAAGACAAGGACTCCTCTGCAACCAAAGGACTCTGAGTTCTGCTGCTCCAAATACTTCTGAAGATATACCACCAGCATAACTTTGCTCTCCAAGATTCATTCTCTTAATTCCCTCCCTAAGGCCTCTATTTATACTTTGGGAAATAGAGCAGTTTCGAAGGCTGAGGAGGTTGAGACAGTTGAGATGGTTAATGATTAAGGCTCAACTAATCTGCATTAATCATGTTTTATATTTTTTAATGTCGAATGGATGTGTACACGACTATTGATATAGGCAACCCGTGTATGACACGCGAGTTGCTTTAAGGGAAACCCACGTATAGATCTGTACACGGGTTGCAATGAAAATAGTCACGTACAGTACACGGGTTGTCAACATACATAGTCGCATATGTACGTGAGTTTCAATAGAGATAGTCGCATACGGAAATCAACACAGAAAATTAAAATAGCATGCTGGTCAAAGGGTAAATGCATCTCATGTCATGCCCATCTATAGTGTTTAGGAAAACTCCAATCCTATAGTGTCCTTTTTTGTACCAACATATGGAAAGTCGGCACTCGGACGAAGAAGTGCCATTTGGGTTGATAACAGATGCCCCTTAATGTGTGAAGTCAAAGGGAAGCGATGGTCGAAATACATTATAATCATTATCTTTGGATAACTCAGAAATCCAATGGAGCAGAGGTAGTACCTGAAACAAATACATAATAATGTCATATACAAAGTCATATCTGAGGATGCTATGTTCAATATACTGGAACACTAGCTCCTTTACAATATTTGAGTACATCATATAGTATGGGTACAAGACCACGTATATTACAAAGGTGGATCGAAGCCACAATATACAATAATGATGAGTCTTCAAAGATCTAGAAGCTGTGTAAATAGGTACAACATATTCTTGCGCAACTTAGTCCATAGATAGGAAACTAAGGTCTTCATAAGCAATCCCAAAGAACCAGTACAATCCAAGCCATGTGAAAATATGTTATTGAAGTCAAACATGGATCGGATTCAACAGATTGTCAATCAATAGGTGATAATTGTCAACTGAAGCAAAGGAATTCACCAATAATGAGAGTGAATCCTGAGGTACAATCGTCAAAACTATAGGTCTTCGTCATCAGGAAGTGCTGATGCAGAACCATACTGTGATGAGGAAGGAAATAGATCCTCCAACGGATCACAAGAGTGACTAGGAACTGGGTAAAGGAAGGGAGACACAAGTAGTAACATATACAACAATGATGGAATCAGGATATAGATCAGACATAGGGTTAATTCCTTGAACAGTCAGCACAACACAGAGATTACCCAAGGTAGCTTTTTAACTTTACAGATAGAACAACTAGACTTATCTGTCATGTAGGAGACATGATCATATTCCCTAGGTAGAACTGACAAGAGGAGGAGTAAGAAACTCGAAGTAATAGCTGAACTGAAAGTGAACACTGAGGCATGAGTATAAAAAAAAATAGAGAGTGCTTTGTTCAAGGATGACATGATGCCACTAACTAAGAACCAAAAGAAAACTTCTTCCTTACCTTCCCTGTTAAATTTTAACGAGTCCAGGAAAGTTAACTCGAATCGCTCTTCATTTTTTGACAAGCTTGAAGAGAAGAGGGAATAATGCTTGATAGTGTCACTGATTCGTGGATTTTATGAGCCCGAACTAGTACATGCTCACTCGGTGTTTTCATGTTTAGAGACTCTGAAAACTTCGAAGAAGACTCCAGGGGGGTCCTTTTTCATCCAATTTAATCTCCTGAGGCTGAAAAAGTATAAAACATACCACAGAAGAACTCTCTTAACTTCCATAGAAGAAAAGGTGAACCTTTTTCGTACTTAGTCCGGGAGGTCCGAAAAAGGTTAATTACCACCTACCCAACCCTCCTTCAAGAGTAACATATAGCTTGATTTTTACGAGTGTGAAGGAAAGCAAGATCACTCAGAAATATCCATTTGAGTATGAGAAATGAGGCATACAACAATAAACTCGATGCTTTGTTCTTAGTGTTTAACGAGCATGACAAAGACACAAAGTACACTCGGAATATTTTTCATGTTTAGGTCCAGAGCACGAAAAAGAGAAAACTAAGTTCAAACTGGGTGTTCCTTTTCCGTAAATTTAGTCCCTCAGGTTTGGAAAAGTGCTAAACCTGTACCTGAGAATACTCTTATCAATTCCATAGAAAAGAGAGTGATCATTTCTCATAGTATTCCACATGGTCCGAGAAAGAGATAACCTACCACCAATGTGGATGCCCATTCACGTATTCTTAACGAGCTTGAACGAACAAGTTAACTCGGCAGTCAAGTCTGTTTTTAAGGAGTTAGACCTGGGCCTAAAGAAACTCCATAAAGGCGGGGAGTCCTATAAAGGGATAGCTTGTAAAAAGAGACCAAAATGAGGCTCAATTTGGCATGAAAAATAGCTAAAAAGACTCCCCTGCACCTAAGATAGCTGCATCATGAGTATCGAAAGACAAAATAGGTTCTAAATGGGGATACTCATGAGAGGAAAGCCCTATCCATGAAATAACAATGGTAAATACAAGGAGCTAATAGTTAAAAATACCATAGTCCATGGTCAAAATGTTAATTGCTAGGTTTAAGATGGAGTAGGTATAAATGCAGAATGCATGTGAAATGACAAAAAAACATTCTATATGAGCAAAAAACATCTTAAAACGATGATAAACCTGTTACAAGGAAAAAATATATGGTATTAGTTTTATAAACTATGAACTATAGGGAAAAAACCCACTTGAAAAATAAATTTTCTATAAATAGTTCAAAACTTAAATAAAAACTCACCATTTGGATTTTTAGCCATAAAAGACAAGTTTTCACCTCTACCTTCAATTGCTCAGTGTGGACAATCCGATGGACCATTTCCAAATCCGCAAGTGTCAGGTAATACTATACTCCATGCTCTTCAATTTGATCCAAGCAAGTATCAAAATTAGGTCCTAATTTCATGTTTTTAAGCATCCTCAACAAAGCAACACTGTGTACGCGAGTTTGCTATATTGAAAGTCATGTACACACATTCTGTACGCGAGTTTCCCGAAGTAAAGTTGCGTATAGTACGTGACATGCCTTAATAGACAATCGCGTACGCTGCATGAGGGGAAAAAGAAGCATATGGGGTCAAAATTTTGAAATTTTATATGAAACTAAATGTTTGCAATTGCTCATTTACTAGGTTGAAAGATGGTGCTGGAGTGGAGGGAGCGCGAACTAGAAGATATGGACCAAGAAGCACTCCAAAATGCCCCCACCGTGAATGTATTACATTCAAGTGGGTTGTTAAAGTTTTTATGTACCTCTCCTATGCGGGCCAATGTCCGCCTCTTAGAGTTCCTGATAAATTATTGGGACCATGACTTGGGCATGTTTGACCTTCAAGGTGAGTCCTTGGAGATTACTTCAGAGGATATCTATTTCATTGTCAATCTATCACGACGGGGAGCTCCGGTAAACTTGGAAGGCACTGACAGAGGTGGTGACCCTCTAAGTGTCCAAAACTACATTGATATATACTGCGCACCAGGCACACAGAAGAGGGGTAGTTGAATCCCTATTGTGCACATACATGATCTTCCTCTACATGTATTGATAAGTACTATAGTGAGGGTTATAGGGTCATATTTGCTTCACCTTCACTACTACATTTCGACCAAAAATCCGACGGCCGTCATGTCGGATTTTCGACACTTCCCTGTCGCATGTACGACACTTTGGTTTTTTTATAAGCGTCGGAAACTTGTCGTCGGTTATCCGACACCTAAGTAACCGTCGGTTAAGAGACACTTAACTAACCGTTGGTTGAATGTACATCATCAGTTATCGAACACTTTTTAAGCGACGGTGACGAAAATTTTTAACAACATTTACACCTACTGGCGTCGCTTAAGCGATGGAGAGAAAGGGTAAGCGTCGGATAAGCGACGTGAATAAGCGTTGCTTAAGTGATGGATAGAAAGGGTAACTGTCGAATAAGCGACGTCAAGAAGCATCCCTTAAGCGATGGATAGAAAGGGTAACTTTCGGATAAGCGACGTCAAGAAGCGTCGCTAAAGCGACGGATACAAAGAATAACTGTCGGATAAGAGACATAACTAAGCGTCGCTTAAGCGACGGAAGTGATTTAAAAAAAAAAAAAATACCTGCAAATTGGGTATACAAAGTCTCCAGAATGATACTCGTTTGCTCGACCATATGGACAGTTTCAGAGCATAGCATTTAGTCAAGCACCAAGATTATGGAGAATCTTGTGACACTGAAATCTTAAGTTTCTCCAAGATCATCGATGCTTCAATCAAATGATGTATCATGAATCAGAACTTATGTTGAAATGCAAGGGAATAACGTGTTTTGAATGATAAGATAATGTACAGACATATCTTATGGAACAGAAGTGCCACCAGCAGATTTCTGAGAATTGTAGGAGGTATTTCAAAAGTACAAAGGTTTGACCAATAGCAATCCACATGGATATTCAAGGGAGAACAACACTTCTAAGATAATTTCATGTTGGCATCTCCAACAAAAGTCAAGATCATTTGCAGAAAAATGAACTAGAGTTGTTGTCATAAGTTTGAACATCAGTAGAGGGCCGAGGCATTCCTTGTCAAAGGAGATAAAATTTGTATTGACATTGTTGAGAGTTTGGTTTAACAGATTTCCAAATCTACTTGCCTGCATATATTTTGTATCAATAGTATAGTATAAGGGTCTAAGAATATGACAAGTCAAGTTTGTATCCCAGGAAAATACAACTAACACTTGTATCAAAAGCTACTTACAGTCAGTTTAGAAGTTATCTTTTGCTGGTTAAACACCAACTTATAGCATAGATGTCCTAGCTTTCGCATCAATATAAGAAGGGAGGTTTAGTAAACGAGAAAGAACAAACTTCTAATAACTTTGGAGTCGGAAAACAACATTTTAGCCTATTAAACATTTCGAATAAAATGATGACATTTCGAATAAAATCTATTTTAAGATGGACATTTTGTTCAATCAATTACTAAAAAGAAAAAAACTAGACAATACTTACTCTTCTGCTCCTAGTGAGTGGCTATCTGGGAGGCATCCAGGTGAACTCGAGGTTGAGAGACAAAGAAAACTAACTAGAGGAAAAGCAGTGGAAGACCAATTAGTTTGTCCCAAGTTTGAAGAAATCCAAAGGGATAATTTGCCAAGATATAAAGAAGGCAAGGAACATGTAGTAAAAGCTACAATAAATAAGAAATCAAAAAGCTCCAAATACAGAAAAATCAACAACAATACTGAATTTCAAGCTCAATGCATGGTAGGAAGGGCTCTAGAGAGTTATGCTGCTGAGAATAGCTACAGTTCTGTCTCTAGTAATGAAAGCTTCATGGCTCGAAAGTGCATCCCTAAAAGCATCATGAAAGTGGATCTCTCGACATCCCTAAGAGCCATGAACTAATCCTTTATCATTTTTTAAAGAAAGAGCTGACTGAGAAAGAGCTGACTGAGCATCAATGTGAAATCACCATGAAAGTGGATCTCTGGACATGAAGATTAAAACAGAATATTCTAATGCAAGGGAATTTAAATCCCATCTTTCAAGTGGCTCTATCGTCAAATCTCTTCTTACTATAAATAGCAGAGGCAGGCTTGCAGCAGGAGAAGGTGACAGAGTAACAATCTTAGATGCGAGGCAACTTATTGGACAGCCAGCTGTTGCACCATCTCAGGCAAACATTCCTGTTACTGATTTGATTCTTACACAGAGCTTCTTTGACATATTCACTCTGTCAAGACATTGCACACCAGATGAAGCTTAATTCCTTTATTATTTGCTTGGTAGGTTGGTAAAAAATGAAACTAATTTAGATATTTTCACGTTAGAGAAATTTGAAAAGATGAGTGTTTTGTATCTCAACCTTTTTTGCTACATTTTTGGACAGTGACTCACCAAATAGTGCATTGCTAGAAAAAAGGAAGGATTCTAACCACTAAAATTAAAGCAAAATCTGGGCATCATTGATGAACCTTAGTAGAAATTCACACAACCAAAAGTACATTTCGTGAGTTTGACTAAAACCATAGTTCCAAAGGAGTGGAATGTTATGAGACGACTCTGAAGATGCAGTTTGATACAAAGACTGAAAATTGGAAATGTATAAATTGAATGATAGAAAATATTTCGCAGGAAGGGGTAAAAAGCCTCCAATCATAGCCGGAATGTGTGCAAATGTTTATTGAGTCATACTGCTATGGAATGATATTTTCCTAAAAAATCATACCTAACCTACACATAATAGCTTCTCATTTTCTACTTTTCGTACAGCACAAGTTGGCTCAAGAGATTTTGAAAGTAAAACATATATGCATGGTTGTAGAAAGGCATCAAATATTAGTGGAGCTCAAAAATCAATTACGAGGCACACTACTCATTTCATATGCAGTCAAATTAATTTATTTCTAGAAAAGGCCTCTGTCTTGCCACATGCACATCGTCATGTTCTCACATGATTAGAAGAAAAGAAAAGATTAAAGTTTGTTTACCTGGATTCCTAGCCAAACCAAGCAATAGTGCAGACCAATAAGGTTCACAAGAACACTACGCTTAGGTGTGAGTAGATACAATTGGACATCTTTGAATCCCATTTCAGTCTTTTTTTAAAGTTCCATAGCTCTCTGGTAATCTCCTACTTCAAGAGACTCGTAGCGGGCACTCTGTTTTACAAGTTCTACTACAAAAACTGCTCTTTCAGCCATCTATGTCTGACATTTGATATAGAATGCCCGCCATCCCTGCATTGTCACCAAAATAATGGGTACAAGCAACAGATCAGAATAAAAAATTACTGACAAAGATATTGAAAACATATGCTCACAAGTCACAACTCCCTCATGTTCTGCTGCTAATCTCTTAAAATTGAAAGTGCATTTAAAACATTTAAAACACACAACTAGAACAATGCTTCTAATCATCCTATGCTGCCTATACTCATTCAAACAGAAGCATCCTCATTCATGTTGATTCAGAAGGAAAATTTCAAATGGATACAGACTGCAAGATCTGAAATCTAAAAAGAAACCCAAGCATAAGTATTGGAGTATTAGGTGGGGAGTGTGAGAAACAGACCATTGTGTGAGTCTTCCCTGACCCTGTTTGACCATATGCAAAAACAGAGACATTGTACCCATCCAATGCAGATTGAACCAAAGGTTGAATCTCTTGAAAAAATACGCAGGGATATGTCCTTCCCTCTGTTGCGAACAATGCAACAAACTGATTTCAGGATATGAATGCCTCTGTTGTTTTTCTGATAATGCAGTTCCACAAAATGCACGTCGCCCTGTCTTCGAAGATAAGAAGATCTTAACTTAATTATACTTAAGACTAAACAATATTGACTCTCCCCTCAATAACTCCCATCTGAGATACTCATCATTGAATGACCATTTGAAACACCCAATACACCCTCAATCAGAGAAACAACCTGAAGCTGATTTTATTGGTAACACACATAGATTGACTTCTCGCATAAGCTAACAGATATACATGAGAAGTAATGTCCCTTTGGGGACTATACCATGTACTTATCCTCCTAAAAAGAATGAGAAGATACAATCTATACATAGGTAGATTGAACTCAAATCAGGCTTCATCTGCCACAGAGAAACAGAACTGGCTGACACCTCTGTTTTATGTAGTCCTAGCCTCCTAGGATGTTGGTACAAATGTTCCAATATATCCAAATCCCATCACGAAGAACGCTGCAGCTTGCAGAAAAAGATAGATATAGAAGTGATTTTTTCCAAATGCAAGATCATAGGATGCACAGAAGAAGAGATAGACACCAGCAAACAGTTCCAAGACGTGGAGTCTGTAAAAAGGAAAATCAATTAGCCGTGGGCTTTAAAAACAAGTCGGTGATTAAGATGGCTTGTAAATTTTATAGGGGGTAATAAATGCATGCTCCAGTAGAAGACAATTGCAGAATATGGCACAATATATGAGCAGAGGCAATACCTTTCTCCAATTCTTGAGCGAGATTTTTTAGTCTGCTTCCCAGATTTATGCTTCATGGCATCTCCAAGCTTCTCTGTCACAACCCATTCATTGACACGGCCAGCTTCTAACAATCCAATGATAGTTTCCTTGGTTCGATGCAGAGACATCACATTTTCAAACAAGATCCAAAAAACAAGCAAATGCAGAGATCTGAAACAGCCAACACATCTCATTTAATTAGCTGTCCTTGAACAATACAAAAGAGACACCCTTTCTTGTTTTTGCCCATGACAAGTGAGAGGGTGATTACCAGGATATATCTTTTCACTTTTGTATGCATTACAAGGAAAGTATGGATGAAAAGAGGCTGAGGCTACTTACTTGGGAGTGCTTACTACATTTAATAAAGTGATGATTGAAGGAATGTAAACAGCCCCCCATTTAGGTACTTGGAATTCCGGAAC
>LPNX010674403.1:6080-114573 GCA_001517045.1 Pseudotsuga menziesii | reverse complement strand
CACCCACGAAAACAAACTTCCATCCCTTCAAACTTGCCCGAACAGCCAAATCCATGTCTTCCACAGTTGTGCGGTCTTTCCAGCCACCAGCTTCATTTAGATCATTGATTCACCAAACTCCAGCAGTTCCTGAACACATCAACAACATTATCAGTTGTGAATTAATTGACATGGTCCCTCCTAGATTATTTATAAAAAATTGAAAAACAGTTTAAAAAATGTCCCTTGACAACTGGCTGAATTTGTCCTAGTGGTGTTCTAAATGAAATGACCTTTCAAAGCAATGCAAGTAAGAAAAAAATAAAGAATATTTACCATTGAACCCAAAGAAGGCGTGGGTAGAAGATCCCACTTCTTGTTCCACAGTGAAATGATAATCCAAGGACATTTCCTGCATTCTTGTCATCAAACATTCATCCGAATTCACTACAGAAACAACCACCAGGTGTTTCAGAATCCAATCAAAACAAAATAAAATTATAATTCGAAGCAAAGAAAACATGCAAAAGGCTGCGGGTGTGTTGAAGGGGTTTTTCATAATGGTTTCTTCAGAAAATTCCTCCGATTTTACCAAATCGAAGGAGTTTATTGGGATCAATTTTTATCATCACAGGTATTTTTACCGTACTATGGGGCAAAGAAAAAGAAAACAACCTAGACAGAGATGGATCCATCAACAGGAGCGATATTAAGCAATCCTTATTACAAGATGAAACCTCTCATAGACCCCAGGGTGTCTAATCTGGGAGCAAATTTCCCTTCACAAGATGGAATCAATGTAGAATCCTGTTCAATAATTTAATTCCCTCTATAGAAGAGAGATGTATGTATAGTGATCTATTTTTGCTGAAGAACATGGAAAGCCTGGTAAAAGAAATGAACTCAAGCAAGGAGGTTAACTTATCTATTAAAGAGCATCTACTTACAAGTGCAACTGATATGGTGGAATGCCTGAGAACGGATCCATTTGGGGCATTCTGTCAGCCTCAGTGTGACCTCTGCAAACCCTCCTCCTTTGCAAACCCTCCTTTGTCGCCCTCTCCTCTGCGAGCTCTGTCCCCTGCGGCCTTATCCTCTTCGGCCTTCTCCTATTGTTCACAAGATGAAGAATTACCTATTGACCACTGTGTTGAGTTGTGTAGTTTTTTCCCTTGTCAATGGAGTTGCTATGCTGCAGCTAAATAAACATTTTTTAATGCAACCCTGTCAAACCCAATAGATAACAATGAGGGCCGAGCCCAAAATAGCAATGGGGCTTCTCTTCCTTCCACAAATCGATTTGGTGAACCCGGTCGAAAGGTATACATCGTTGTTGTCTCAGTATACAAGAAAAAAGTAGATGGATTGGCCTCCCAAGCATGCAAAGATAACGCACATGGCTATGGCTACAGGGATATGCCCATAGATTATTGACAGAGAATACAGATGGGTCTGGTGACAGGGTTGCATGAATGCTAGGATAAACCCACAACTTGCGTCTTTTCCACAACAAAAATCCCAAATCGATTTTATGTTTTTCGTTTAAAATATGAACTCATGATGTAATAGATTTCCACCATCGATTTGGATCCAAGGGATGAGAGCGCTTGGTGGGTAGAGTGCTATATTTACCACTCCCATAGCACAAAATATAATTTCAATTGTTATGTATTGGGGGGAAGCTTGCTCCAATATACTATTAGATTTATTTTATTCTTCCACATTAGCAAGGCGCTTTGAACTAATGACACTTGTCTTTGTATGGTATCATTTATATAGAGGGATATCTTGCTAGCATATGGTGAGAGAATCACACTATTTTTTTTTTGACGAAAAAAAACAATAGATCTTCAATATATTCTTCTATCTAACTATCCAACTAACACATCAAAACTAATATTAAATTCATGGTATATCTTAGAAAGTTGCACCATCTAGGCAGTAGAAACCCCATCTTTCGAGCTAGCTAGCCAACCATTCGTGGGACTCCTTTTTCCTAGGTGTTGTGCTAGGTGACTACGCCCTCATTCTATATCAAGAGAGCACAAAAAAATTTGATAACAACTTAACATGTATGTGCATGTGCATGTGCATTTGAGAATCATATTTAGGTACGAATATTCTAGTGTCTAGTTGGAAGGTAGATGTGGAATCCCTACATTAATGTCTTCGAATTTCAGTGAGAGTGATGGCTAGTTCCTACACCATGTTGGAATGACTGGGTTCTTCGTCATCATAAGATGAATGTTGAGAGCATCCATTGAGAGATAGACACTAGGATAGAGTGTAAATTCTAAATGAATTGTGAAATATATAGCTAAGATTAATACCAAAGAGGGGAATCTAAGATCTAAACCAATGAAATGAAGGACAAATCTAATGGAATGGAATTGCTTTCACTACTCCACTAGAATTAGTATTATATTGAATGTGCTTATACCTCTCACATGTTTAATTTTTGCAATATAAAATGATTTGGTTGGTTTCAAGATAGTTTCTTGATGTCCCATCTGCCTTATTTCACTCGAATGAATTTACTTTCATCTTGCAATCTATTTTCTTTTGACCTTTCATTTATATATCGTAGTAGCCTCTCTTTTCTATTTTAGGTTGGTCATTATCATATTTTTTTTATTCATGGAAAAAAAAATTGTAGATTTATTTTTGTTATGTATAAAAACTATATAATATTTATGTCAATCTTATACCATGCATAATATATATTTATGTAAAATTTGTCGTCATAATAAGTTAATGATTTGGGGATTTCTTTATTAGTGATAATTTTCCATCACCAAAATATCCTAGGGATACTCTTCAACACAACAATTGATGGGACAGACATATGGACATCAACAAGCATATACACACATGTGCGACTGTGTTTGTGCTTGTTTAAGCATCATTAAATTGGTAATATTTTGGAACATATTTATTTATTGCAAATAATAAATGTTTGAACACATTTTCACTTTATATTGATAGGTTACAACTATCCCTATTGCAGTACCGTAACATTCTTCATTGCAACACCCATGCCAACATGCTCCTTTGACACAAGGTGGCCAACAAGCAGATCTTGGTGCATACATGATTGCTTCTACAAGGGATTCAGTGTTAGTTTTAGTGACCAGATCTATTGATACATTTTTCTTTGACATAGAAATCAAAATGCCAATGGTATACAACATCCCCAAAGATATATCATCGTATCGTCTAGAGTGCAATATCACACACCCATGGTCTCCTAGAAACACTAATGGAATTGTTGTCTTGGGTAACAAGCCTAAAAACTTAAATTATGCCTTCTGATGTGCCGTCGCTTAAGCGACGTTTATGACCACAATTTAAAAAAAAAAATTAACTTTGTGATTTTTGGTAGGTTTAAAAGAAAAAATCCACGCGCCATCGGAAGTAACCGTCGAATTTTGGATCGAAATGTAGTAGTGCTTGCAACAGGGAACTAGATGAGACTAGCAGTGGATTGCATGCAGGGGGCCCTATATGATTGGTGCTCGGGAGTGATCCTGATTATGAGAAAACAACTCTTTGACTGCAAGAGAGGTAGGAGGAAGAATTTTGGATATTATAGCATACTAGTAGCCTTCTTCTTTGAGAGAGTGTCGGGATTGAGCCCTGCAGTACCCTTTCCAGTTCGTTCTCCTCGTCAGCCTAGGCTGAGTAGATGGGGAGATATCTTCCTCCGCCAAGGAGGTGGTGGCTCAGTGTAGAGTGTCTATGATGATGACTTCTACTTTTGGTGGGAGTGACAGTTGCCAGCACTGGAGCATTTTCCATATGCTGGAATGGATTTCCGGGGTGATGTAGACCTCGTCCTCCCTCTAGGAGGAGCATGGGGAGAGTTAGGTAATTTTTTATTTTCAAATTTTCAATTTTTTATGAATTTTAAAATATAGAGATATATACATATGTATAAGAGTTCTAATCCTATTAAAATTTCAAAATGAAGATATTGGACCATTCCGTCCTGAAGGGAATCCATGCATGTATGTGCGTCCTGTCTTGGGAGAAGACTAGGGGATGATTAGGGTTCTGGATGGGAAGCTAGCCAGGCTTACCCAGAGAGTACCCACCTTATGGATTGAGCACATCCCAGCCATCATGCAGGAGTTCGTGGTTGGTGTACCACCTGTCTGGATACACCTTCTAAGGCAGGTAGCCAGAGCAGTATTGGTATACATAGATGCTGTTGAGGCTGCTGAAGCCGAGGAGGCTAAAGAAGCCAGAGTACAAGGTGACTAGGGGGACTAGGGTGTTCCAAGTGACCAGGGTGGTCCAGCTTAGATCTAGGGAATTTGATGGACTTTGATCCATATTTTGTATAATTTTTTGTATATTATACAGTTATGACTGGATCTGAGGATCAGAGACTTGAGCTATCTATATGAACAGATATTCACACACACACACATCTATATATATATATATATATATATATATATTGTCAATTTATTTACAAATTTTTTTTATGTGTTTGTTGTATACTTTTATGGAAAATGTGTTAAATGCCAATCCAAGATGTAATTAGCATATGCATCAGTTAATGAATTTTGATTTCTTGGAATATGCTTGAATGTAATGAACTCAAGATGTCTTTCCAATAACCTAACTTGCATGAACTGACGTAATAGAATAGGGTTTCGCACCTTATAAGCCCGATTGAGCTGGGAAACAACCAGTTGAGAGTCTAGTCGGACTTCCAGCTAAGTGATACCACGTGACAAAGCATCCCATAGAAGCTCAATGATGGCCCTATATTCAGCCACATTATTGGAAGCAGGACCTAAGCAAGCACCTCCTAAGGCAACAAACTGTTCTGAGGGCGAATAAATGACCCATGTAGCCGAAGCTAAATTACAATTGTGGCAACTGGCGCCATCAACGAAACCTACGAACCTCTCGGAAGACATCTGAAACAACCAACAGATGGTATAAAAAACACAAATTGATAAACTAATGTACATAAAAACACATACAATAAAATACAAGAAAAAGTGCTAAGCCTAAGCATAGTACTTTTTCAGGTAGAGCCCATTTCTAGGCTCAGCCAGCTTATTCCCATCGAAATCTATCAATTCATATGCACCTTTCTTTAATACTTTCGATAGGATATAAGGTCCTAACCACATAGACCTAAAATTTCCTGCCCCTAGGGGTTCTTTGTCTTGGTCCCAAAGGAAAACAAGTTCCCCCTCAGAGAAAATTCGAGGCTTGACCAATTTATCATATTGGCTTTTGACCCTATTTTTATGAGCTTGGTTTGTTGTCAGTGCATCTCTACATTGTTCATCAAGGTGTTCTAATGTAGTAGACATTCTTCAAGCTCAGTCATTTTTGGTAACACATGAATAGCAATTTTTAAATACGGGATTTCACATTCAATTGGGGTAACAGCTTCCACTCCATGGACGAGTTGGAAGGGGGAGAAACCCATAGCAATTTTTACATTGGTTTGATACGCCCAAAGAGCAGGGTATAGCATGATATGCCAGTTTGAACGGGTTGCATGATATGCCAGAAATAACCGACAACGGGTTTGATACGCCCAAAGAGCAGGGTATAGCATGATATGCCAGAAATAACCGACACGTAATATTTTCTGGGCCATTGCTAACCCAGTTAAATGACCCCCACACGCTCCACTATGGGCATCCTTTAGGACAATTTTTGCTTCCTCGTGGGTCAGACATCGACGCAAAACGTAATCTACCCCTCTACGGTATAAAGTATCTCTTATGATGAGGTATTTCTTGGCATGTAGGCATAGTTTACGTCATTATTCCCACGAGAAAGCTGCAAGATACTTCAAAGTCTGGATATAGATAAGTATATCTCCATACCAGGGATCAGAGGTGGAAATCAAAAAGATGTGCTCATCTGGGAATGAGTCTTCTTCAATAGATACATCTTCATCTACTGGAAATTCTACAATAAGCTCAGCAAAAACTAAGGATTTTTTGGATTTGGCGTATTGAAAATCCAAGTCAAACTCTTGGAGAATTACTATCCATTTGTTGAATTTGCCTCCAACTATCGGTCGGGACAAAACATATTGAAAAGGATTAACATCTACCACTACCATTGTAGTCCTTAGTAAGATGTAGTGACGTAACCTCTGAACAACATAAACAGCTACTAAGGCCAATTTCTTGACGTGGGAGTACCTCAGTTCAGGTCCGGCTAAAGCATGGCTAAGATAGTAAACGACATGCTCTTGGAGCCTATCATCCTCCTAGATGAGGACCACCCCTATGGTCGACTCAGACACAGCCAAATACAATATAAAATCCCTAGAGTAATCTGGCAGACGTAATAATGGTGCCGACAACAAAGCTTTTTTCAATGCCTCGAATGCGAGTTGTGCAGTTTCACCCCATACAAATGGGGTGTCTTGTTTTAGCAGGTGCATGAAACCCTTAGTAATCTTGGCATAGTTTACAATGAAACGTCGAATAAAATTGGACTTTCCCTGCAGGCTCTGAAGTTTCCTGATAAAACGAGGAGGAGGCAGATTTACAATGGCCTCAACTTTTAACGGATCCACCTAAATACCTCTATTTGAAACAATGAATCTGAGCAGTCTCCCTGACTCGACACAGAACACACACTTGTGGGGATTCAAGTGAATTTTATAGTATCTACATCGTTCAAATATCAAACGCAAGTGATCTGGATGGTCAATCCTAGTACGAGAATGTGCAGGCAGATCATCAAGGTAAGGTTCAACAATGGCTTTGATATCATGGAAGGCAAAATTCATTTCCCGCTGAAAGGTTGCCCCAACATTTTTCAATACAAAGGGAATTTTTGTATACCTGAAGATACCCCAAGGACAAATGAAAGTAGTTTTATGTTGGTCTTCTGGTTTTATTTGAATTTGATTATATCTGGAGAAACCATCCATAAATGAAAAACTTCACTTCCCGCGCATGCATCAATAATTTGGTCTATAAATGGCGTGGGATAGTTGTACTTAGGACAGGCTCTGTTTAAATCTCTGAAATCAGTACAAACGTGTATGGTCCCTTGCTTCTTATCAACAGGAACAGTATTGGATACCCATTCTGACAAAGCTATGGGATAAATAAAACCGACTTTCAGCAGTTTTTCCACTTCAGCCTTCACTGCCGCCGCTTTACGCGGGTTAACAGGTCTCAAATTTTTTTGAACAAGTTTAGCATCAGGGTATGTTTGGATCTTGTGCTCAATTATATATGGATCAATGCTTGGCATCTCCTCATATGACTAGGCAAAAACGTCACAGAATTCCTTAAACAAGGCGGTATAAATGGCAATCTCCTCAGGAGAGTAGTTTGTGCCAATATGTATATTTTCCACAATATCAAGGTTTACAGAGATGTTGATAGGGATGGTAGCAGAAATATTTTCCATATTCCCCTCAGCAAACATTCCTTCCCTGGGTAAGGGATTAATGGGCGTATCAACATCATCTGTCAGTCTCACATGAAACTCTTGATTCTCTATCCTGCTTAGCTCTGGAAGAAAATAGGATTGATGATGAAGATTTTCACAGATCTTATCTCATCTGCACATGGCTTCTGGAATGGATTCATCAGAAGGTAAAACCATATCTAAACAATCTATCGAATGCAAAGAGTTTTCTTCCCAAGCAGGCAGATAGACTTCTTCCAATTCCTCTAAGACTGAGAGTGGAACCGAAATGGGATCAACAGTGGTTTGTGTGATAGCTTGATAAGCTACTTCCACTGCTGATAGGGGCACTTCAGGTTCATGGTGGGTAGGGAGAACCCAAGGATCAGTCCTATCAACAACTGTAGCATTGGACTTTCCCGCACTAGTAGAACCTATATAATTAATAGTAGCTAGAAGATCGAATGTGCCCATCAGTGATGCGTACATTCCAGCCCCTAAGCTTTGTGCAGTAGGTTTGACCTGATCATCCAATGGGACAGTGGACTCATTGGACTGCATGTGGCCTTTTCGAGTAAAATCGAGTTGGTCAACAGTAACCAACTTCTCTTCGTGTGGAACACTACCACCCGAAAGACAGCCGATGCAATAGCAGACATGGCATAAGTCCAGCTTCTTCCTAAAAGAAAATTATAGTCCAAAGGTGCATCAATCACCTCCACCTCAACAGACACTGCTTTCCCTGCCAGCTTAATTTCAAAAGCTGGTAGGATACCATGCAGGCGGAATGTGTTAGTTTTTCAACATTAATCTAGCATTATTGGGATCTTTAGCATTATTGGGATCTTTAACTGAGAGAATAACAAGTACAGCAATCAAACACAAGAGACAATGAACACAGTGTTTTTTCCTCGAGGAAACCATAAATGGAGAAAACCCCGCAACTTCCTCAGAGATAAAATCAGCACCAAAACAGTAAAATCCCAAAACAGTAAGTGATCTCCCGACAGCAGTAATCTTCTTCTTAGCTAGCCCTAGTGTCTTCTCCTTCCTCAACTATGCGCTACACTTGAGTGTGTATGATTTGTGTGATAAATAGAGACTCTAGTTCTCTATTTATACTAATCTCGATATGACTAAAACCCTACCAGGGCCAACCTCTACTAGGAGAGTCTAATAACCCTAGTGCCCCGGAACTGCGGGGACTTTAACCCCTATACAATTGGAGGGTTACCCACAATGACTTGACATGACTTGTTTACATTATTGATGCTCCCGATTGGAACATCGGGGCATGACAACATGACTCAATTACATTATAGATACATCCTGGAATAAACATCGGGTTACAATACATAAGATACATAGATGAATACATTATGAAGTTACAAATACATAACACTCCCTCTTAACTAGGAAGGTATTCTTTTGACACAATTTTCAGTACTGGTCGTCTTCTCTGTATCAGCTGGATCATCTCATCATCTGCATCTCAAGTCTTTTGAGTCTTCAAGTCATCTTCGTATTCAATTCATCTTTATATTTAATTCATCTTCATCTTCGAATCTGGATCATCATGGGACATCATCACTGGATCTAGATCATCATCACTCGATCTAGATCATCATCACTGGATCTGGATCAGCATCACTGGATCTGGATCATTACTCAATCTGGCTCATCACTGGGCATCATCACTGGATCTGGATCATCATTGGATCTGGATCGTCACTGGTGGATCATCATCACTGGATCTAGATCATCAATCGATCTGGATCATCACTGGTGCTATCTCATGATTCTTCTCGTCACAGGAAGTTCTACAGAGCCAACCCTTTTTCATGCTGGTTGTAGGCCTAGCCCCCATGTAGGCCTTCTTCAGCACTTATATATGACCTACTAGTTAGAAAGGCACAATACTCACATCCATCTAGGCTAGAACACATCCTGCTCACAATGATGGAAGAGTTCTGCACTTCCATCCAGGCCAGAACACATCCTACTCACAATGATGAAAGACTCTCATCCAGGCTAGAAAACATCCTGCTCACAATGATGAAATATTTATGCACTTACATTCATCTAGGTAGGAACACATCCTGCTCACAATGATGAAAAGGATCTGCACTTACATCCATCCAGGTAGGAACACATCCTGCTCACAATGATGGAAGGGCTCTGCACTTACATCCATCCAGGAGGGAACACATCCTGCTCACAATGATGGAAGGGCTCTGCACTTACATCCATCCAGGCGGGAACACATCTTGCTCACAATGATGGAAGGACTCTGCACTCACATATGATCTTGTAGGAACCAATCCTATAGTCATATCAGAATGGCCCCCAGTCCTCCTCGACTGAGCTACCTGGTAACTGACCAGGTGCCTCCATTCTCCTAGAGAATGGAAGTTTCCCTTACATATGACCTGCTCGTCGGAATGGCCAACACTCACATCCGACATGGAAGGAACTTAATCCTTTAGCCATGACAAAATGGTTCAGCCCTTACATCTGATCAAGTGGGAACACATCCCTTTATCACATCAAAATGGCTTCTCAGTCCTAGACTGAGTTTTCTTGGTACCTCACCAGGTAGCTCCATTCAAAGAATGGCAATTGCCCTTACATCTGTCCTACTTGACAGAATGGCCAGCACTCATATCTGACATGGAAGGAAGCAATCCTCTCACCATGACAGAATGGCTCAGCCCTTATATCTGACCTACTCATCAGAATGGCTATGGATCTCAGCACTCATATCTGACATGGAAGGAACCAATCCTCTCACCATGATAGAATGGCTCAGCCCTTACATCTGACCATGGAAGGAACCAATCCTCTCACCATCACAGAAAGGATATGGGACTCATCACTTTCCCTTGGAGGAAATCTCGATCTGGAGAACACCAAGCTTCTCCCTAAAGTACTCAAACTTCACCTTTGTCAAGACATCAGCTATCTGTTCCTCCATCACAACATACTGGAGCTTCACTGGTCCCCTTTGCACCATATCCCTAATATAGTGGTACTTGATCTCGATATGCTTCGACTTGTCATGGAACACTAGATTCTCTAACAACTTTACGCAACTCTGGTTGTCACAATGTATACAAGTAGCATCCAACTGGAGATCAAGTAAATCAGACAGTAGCTTCCATAGCCATACTGCCTCACAACTAGCTGAACAAGCTGCGACATACTCTGCTTCAGCTGTACTTAGTGCCACATAGGATTGCTTCCTTCTAAACCAAGAGATCACACCTGATCCCATACTGAAGCAACACCCTGAAGTGCTCTTCCTATATATGGCACTGCCTGCCCAATCTGAATCAACATAACCAACCCTCCACGTTAATCTTCTGATTCGCATCGTACTTGATCCCATAATCAACTGTACCCCTTAGGTACCTCAGAATATGCTTTGCAACAATCAAGTGAACATTTCTCGGATCTGTCAAGAATTGGCTCAGGGTGTTCACAGCAAAGCAAATGTCTAGTCTCATGTTCGTCGGGTACATCAATGACCCAATCATTTGATGATACATCGTAGCATCAACCGACTTTGATGAAGCATTGCTCATTAGATTCAGGTTTGATGCCATAGGTGTGGCCATAGCCTTGTATTCCATCATCCCAAACCTCTTCAGGATCTCTACTACATACTTCCCTTGTCCAATGAAGATTCCATATGTACTCTGCCACACCTCCATACCTAGAAAGTAATGCATCATCCCCAAGTCCTTCATTTCGAAATCAGCAGCAAGCTTTCTCTTTGTATCAACAATCAACCCATCCGTACCTGTTACAAATAGATCATCTACATATAGTAGAAGCATCACTGGGTTGTCATCTTCAACCTTGTAGTAAAGGTTGGAATCTTCTTTACTCTTGGTAAAGCCCAATCTGGATAGAAAGATGTCAATTCTTTCATACCAGATCCTGGGTGCATGTTTCAAATCGTAGAGGGCTTTCTTCAATATGCATACATGAGACTCTCTGCCATGTGTCTCAAAACCGAGTGGTTGTTCTACATACACTTTCTCTTATACTACACCATTCAAGAAAGTAGTCTTGACATCCATTTGGTGTATCTTCCATTTCATCACTGCAGCCAGAGCAAGTACCGATTTGATGGAAGTGTATCTGGCTACAGGTGCAAAGGTTTCTTCATAATCTATTCCTTCTTTCTGAGAGAAACCCTGTGCCACAAATCTCGCTTTATATTTTTCAATGCTACCATCTGCAGCATGCTTGATCTTGTAGATCCATTTGGAAGTTACAACTGACTTCCCTTCTAGTCTTGGGACAACATCCCAAACATCATTCTTCATGATCGATTGGTATTCTTTGATCATAGCATCCTTCCATTCTTTCCGTTCTCCCGCTTCTTCGTAACTGGAAGGTTCTTTATCAATGAAATCACATAGTAAAGCTACATACCCGGAGCAGGATCTGGTTCTCTTTCTTTCTCTGTGATTCTCTTCTAGAGCCCCATATCTTTTCGCACCTTGGATAAGTTCTTGTACCCTGCAAGAAGGTTATCTTATGAGGATTCTTCTCCAAAGGTGGATCTATAGGTCTTTTTGGTTATTCAAATTCTCAATCTTCTTCTTGAGCTTCCTCGTTCATGGTTGTGTCATGAATTCTGGGTGCTTCTGCTTCTGCTTCTTCAGGTTCTTCAGCAGGTCTCTTTCTGGATTTGTTGTAAGCTATGTCTTCATCAAATGTCACATCCCTGCTGATGTCAATCTTCTTGTACCCTGGAAAATATATTCTGTAAGCTTTCGAGCTTTTAGAGTATCCCACAAATATACCCTTCTTTCCTGAAGGATCTAATTTTGTTCTTTTCTCTTTTGGAATGTGTATGTACACAGGACAGCCGAATATTCTGAGATGGCTGACTTCTGGTTTCTTTCTGGAGAAGACTTCTTCAGGAGTCTTGTTCTCAAGTACTCTATGTGGAGTACAGTTCTGTACATACACAGATGTTCTGGCAGCTTCCGCCCAAAGATGCATAGGAAGGTCTTGATCATGAAGCATGGTTCTTGCAGCTTCCATGATAGTTCTGCTCTTCTGTTCCGCAATCCCATTCTGTTGTGGATTATAAGGAGTGGAAAACTCTCTCTTAATCCCTGATTCTTTGCATAGCTCTTTGAATTCATTCGAAGTGAATTCTCTACCATTATCTAATTGAAAAGTCTTGATCTTCTTTTCAGTGTGGTTCTCGATCAAGGCTTTGAATTCCTTGAATTTGCTGAATACTTCGTCTTTCTTCTTCATGAAGTAAACCCATGTATTCCTAGAAAAATCATCAATAAAAGAAACATAGTATGCATACCTGCTTAGTGATTTTGATGACATAGGACCGCATACATCGGAGTGGATGATTTCTAGGATTCCTTTGGCTTTGCTTTTGCTGCTAGGAAATGTCTTCTTTGTATTCTTTCCTTTCGCACATCCTTTGCAGACCCCATCATGTTTTTCTTGGAATTCTGGAAGACCTTCAACAGCTTTTCTTGCAATAGGTAGTACTCTATAATGCACATGTGCAAGCCTTCTATGCCAAAGCTCATTTGGCTCTACTGTGTCATGGATCAAGGCTTGTTCTGGATGGCCCTTCAATTTGTACAAACCTCCTTCTTGTTCTCCAATCACCACTGCATCATCGATAGTCTTACCTCTTGGCCACATGATGACTTGACCATCTATGAATGCAACCCTCATTCCTTTTGCATCCAATGATGATATGGAGAGAAGTTTCTTCTTGATTCCTGGCACAAACAATACTTCTTTCATTGTTAGAGACTTTCCAGAGTCTAGTTTATAGGAAGACTCCCCACTACCTTTTATTGGATATTGGTAGTCATCTCCTAGTTTCACCTTTTGAGGTGATTCATGTTCTGACAGTCTTACAAAGGATTCCTTGAATCCAGTCATATGTTTGGAAGCCCCACTGTCTATAATCCAATCATCACTACCATGTGTAATGTTACCTGTGAGAGCGGAAATCAAAACATATTCATCCTCACTTGAAGAATCTTCACTTTCATATATGGTTCTTTTCTTGGATGGTTCATCATCCTCTACAGCATGAGCATGATGTCTTCTTTTGTTCCCCTTATTCTTATGAGAGTGGACCTTTTTCTTAGGATAGTCTTTTGCAAAGTGTCCTATTTCATCACATGTATAACATCTTAATCTAGATGGGTCCTTTCTATTGTTATATTTATGATGAGGATTCTTACCTTTGAAGTGATGAGGTTTTCTTCTGCCTTTCTTAGAGTGAACTGTGAGATCTTGATCTTCACTTCCCATTTTCTCTTCTCAAGCTGCTATCTATGCTTATTCTTGAGAACATTCTTCCCATATTCTGCTGAATTTGACTAACTTCTTTCTAACACAGATTCCTTGGATGAAAGAATCCCATGACCTAGGAAGGCCATTCAGTGTTGTCATCACAATCTCTGCATTCTCCACTTCTTCATCTACATCTTCTAATTGTTCCTTGATCTGAGAAACCATTGTGAACTAGGAATGGATAGTCTCTGCATTCTGAATCTTCACATTCTTCAATTGATTCCTCAGAGTCATCTTCCGGTTTATGTTCTTCCATTCAAACAACTTGGTTAGGGCATCAAACATAGCTTTAGGTGTCTTGAGAGAGGACACCTGAGGTATAAGGTGATCCTTGATAGAATCAGTAATGATCCTCTTTTCCATAACCATCTTCTTCTTATGTAAGGCCTTTTCCTCATCTCCCTCTGGAAATGGAACCTCCTCATGGATGTAGGAGTCTAACTCATTCTCTTCCAGGACCAAGGAGATCCTATACTTCCAAGCTCGGAAGTTATCATCTCCCTCAAGATTTTCATCAAGCTTGGTATGATGAGACATCTTAACTGAGAACCTCAAATGGAAATACAAAATATTTTAGATCTTACCAAGTCAAGATGTCGGATCTGAAACTTGAGCTAAAATCTTGCAGAGCTGGTTCAGGAGAAAATTAGGGTTTTGTTTTTCCGGAGATCTATCCACACAAATGTCTTCAAATTTATCCCTAACTTTTATTTTGGGGAGGAGATCAATCCAGGCCTGGGCTCACTGAAAAATTCCTCTTCTGTGAAAAGCCCTAATTTTCGGCAGTAGTGCCGGGTCTAAAACTGAAAAACCTCATAATTGGATTATGCTTCGACAGAAAGATGTGACCTAAAGAGGAGAGTTATTCCACCTTACTTTTGCTTAAAATCTGTGGAGGAAGATCCATAAACTAGGAAGCCCTAGTTCCCGCATCTGCACAGTGTCTTCTTCTGAGGTTAGCTCTGATACCATGTTAGTTTTTCAACATTAAGCTAGCATTATTAGGATCTTTAACTGAGAGAATAACAAGTACAACAATCAAACACAAGAGACAATGAACACAGTTTTTTTTCCTCGGGGAAACCATAAATGGAGAAAACCCCACAAATTCCTCAGAGATAGAATCATCACCAAAACAGTAAAAGCCCAACATAGTAAGTGATCTCCCGACAGTAGTAATCTTCCTCTTGTCTAGCCCCAGTGTCTTCTCCTTCCTCAACTATGTGCTACACTTGAGTGTGTATGAGTTGTGTGATAAATAGAGACTCCAGTTCTCTATTTATACTAATCCTGACATTACTAAAAGCCTACCAGGGCCGACCTCTACTAGGAGATTCTAATAACCCTAGTGCCCCGTAACTGCGGGGAATTCAACCCTTAGACAATCGGAGGGTTACCCACAATGACTTGACATGACTTGTTTACATTATTGATCCTCCCGATCAGAACATCGAGGAATGACAACATGACTCAATTACATTATAGATACATCCTGGAATAAACATCGGGTTACAATACATAAGATACATAGATTAATACATTTTGAAGTTACAATATATCAACAGAATGACCTTCCATCGAAAGCAGTAAGCAGGGTGTTTGACTGGACCAGCTCTGGGGATCCAAGAGCTTTCCAACATGACAAGGACATAACACATGTAGAAGCACTCTCGTCAACAATTTCCCCTCCAATGGTCTTTCCACCATGGATGACATCTATTGATAAGGCTACATGGTAAGGTAGGCGAATTTTGACATCAGACAAGTGAAATTTTGCCATGAGACTGGATGAGTCCATACTACCTAAGGCTACTAAGAGTGCATCCCATTGGGTGGGACAACTCTGTAACACCTCTAAAGCCGACATTGCACAGGGTGTCTGGGCTAAGTCTTTAACCACGTAGTAGTTGGATGTAGCCCTAGAATTAGGATTATGCAAGGTCTTCTTAAAGACACCTTTCGGTATCGTGGGCATAGTTTCAGCAGGTTTCTCGATCGTGAGAGGGTTAGAAGTTTCACCTATAGATTGACCCTTCTCAGAGGTCTCTTTTTCATAGTTCTTATTCCTGGTCTGTAGCAAAGTTGAAGATAGAACCATGTTGATATAATTGGGGTCAGGGGCCTTTGGGGTGCCCCCTACTGCATTCGAAGTTGAAGCTGAATTCTGCCCTTGGGGAAATGGATCCTTCAGGACTGCCGGTTGTTGAGCTTTTAACAGCTTCTAGGCTTGTTCCATAAGGGGAAAAAGATGGGTAAAGTGATCTTCATGGCACAACTTGCATGGGAATTTCACCTTTTTTTTTCTTTCTTGCCCCCATCAACATTGTTTGCGGGTTTCTGATTGTTTTGATTTCCCTCCCCTTTCTTTCCTCTCTTATTCTTCCCATCGAGCTGCTGATTTCCATTCTAAGAGGTCCGTGGAAAAACATTTGCATTTTGGGTTGAGGGGGCAGCCTTTCCTGCCTCCACTGTATAATGTTTGATGGACAGCTGATGGAGTTGTTTGGCCAAAGATTCTACAGTGGGAGAATTAACGGAACCAACCACACCATTGGCATGGGTTCCAGGCTTAGGTTTCTCTGCATCGTTTGTTGGCCTCAGTGCCTCAGGGATAATCTCATACAATATCCCAGACTGAGAGTAAATCAAATCAAGTTGCTGGGCCCTGAGGATATCTTCTTCCTCACTCGTCACTCCTGAAGTAGACACGTCCTTAGATATATAAGGCAATAGTGATTTCAGGAACCATTCTAGTAAGAACTCAGGAGGAATAGTGGCTTTAATAAGGCTCTTCCAACTCCTCCATTCTTGGATGTGATCCGAGATATGGGTAGCCTTGTTCTACCTAAAGGTAGATAACAAGTCCGTTCTGAAATCATATCAAACAGGAAGTTGAAAATGTCTAAGGAAAGCATTAGCCAAGGCCCAAAAACTACTAAATGAAGTAGAAGGCAACTCAATGTACCATTTTGCTGCAGTACTCATCAATGTTCTTTGGAACATCCTCAACCTAACTGTATCTTCATTCAGTGAGTTGGAAGAGCACCATAAATGAAAAGTGGTGGCATGAGCCCCAGGATCTTCACCAACTTTGCCTTCGAATTTTGGGATGTCCGAGGGCAACTTGGTGGGTATAGGTGGCTAGGAGGGATCATGCGTCACCGAGACATTCATCATTTTAGACAAATCTGGAAATTTTAACGTTGCCAGGAAAGGAATCTTAGGTCGAACCGGAGCACTAAAAGTACCAGTTTGGGGATTAGAAGGACTTGCCCCCAAATTCCCATATGTAAAGGTGGGGTTGCCCCCTGCTGCTGGTTGCAAAGTGGATGGGTTACTTTGAAACGGATTACATCCGTAAGCCATGGGATTGTTGGTATAAGGTGCAGTATAAGAGGTTTCGGCTGCCCCAGTCAAAACTGGGGTTTGAAAAATAGGAGCAGGTATCCCTCTGCTAAAAGGAAAAAAGGGAGAGCTCGTGAACAGATCAGAGACCGGGGTTTGGAAACCTTGACCATAAGGGTTAGTGCTTCCAAACTACACCCCTACATAAGAGGGTGGTGGGCCTACGTATGGAGTGGATGGGGGTATGTGCCCCCCATTCTAAGGAAATCCTTGGACAAAATCCGAGGATCCTATCGGACCACTATGGGCAGTGTGTGCAAAGGAGGTTGGAATTGTAGGTACACTAGGAATCCCAGTGACCATACCACCAGAAGCAACTGCTAGGCTTGTGGGAACCGACGGTTGGACCACTCGGCTCGGTGGAGTTAAGGGCGTAGTAGGTATTCTTGATCTAGGAGTACTTACCGGGGCAGGTAGCACCCCTTCAGCCGGGATGGATGAGGTGAAAATGAAAGAACTTTCTCTTGCACTAAACATTATTCTGCCCACAGGAACACCAATCACAAGTGGATCAAAAGGACGAACCTGAACAATCACAGGACCGTTTAAATCAGTCAGAGGTGTAATAAAATTCCTTGCAAACTCATCATCCTGCAAGTCTTCTATCTCAACTGTGTTCCAATTAAGACGGTTTGCCCTAAGTTCTGGTTCACCCGGAACTTCACTGACTCCTATCAGTTCAAATGAACCATCTGCGTCCAATCTCTGCCTTTGAGGGGGAGGTGGAGGTTCCAATGTGATAAGAGGAGGAAGGTTTTGCAACCTTTGTGACCTTCTGATAGGTTGGTCCTCCATGATTTTAAATTTGACAATTCAAACCCTAAGGTCGGCAAAACACAAACAAACCACAGAGCAATCACTACGAAAAATCCTAAATTCTCAACAGTCAGCAAGGGTAAAAGATATGCTTTCCTGAAGAAAGCTGAAAGATAGTTGCTTGGCGTCCTTGAAGAGGTTCTTAGGCACAAGTAGAGGAATCACCCACCACCCTCCTACACTTTCAACAAGGGTTACCTTCCAAGCCCGCCCAAGATGAACCAGAAATAGCCTTCCGGTTTACCTATGTATGAACCCTAGATGTCAAGAGACTAGAGGTTACCTTAACTATACCAACAGTCTGGGGGGACAGTCGCAAGCCTGATTCGTATGCATGGGCAGGGTAGATGAGCCCGAAACTTTGTCTAGGACAGAATCCCCATATGTGTAAAAATCCTGATTTACATTTCGACAAGGAATCGGAGGGTTATCTCCTCAGTCCAATGCCTCCACGCAGCCTCGTGCTTGACTCCCGTTTTAGAGGAGCTTTCCAGATACTATCGATAAAGATAAGGATTTACCTATCGATTGGCCCACTATGTCTGAATTTAAATACTTATGGGGAGTTTACACTTCCTATCCCACAAGTCTAGCCTAAGATAGTAGGTGTATGGCCCTAAAAAACAAAAAATTACTAATAAATTTTAATTATTGCATTTATTTTAAGGGCTATTTTTTACTCAGAAGGCAAGTGGATTGAAAGACTATGATGTTTTTGACTCGATAAGAAATGTAAAAACAACAGGTGTATACTTTCAAAGCAAATTATCACTACTTAAAAAACAAGCTTCTCTTTTCTTTTTTTTTTGTAAATGTAAACTGATGAAAATGCAACGAATAAAGAGAAAAATAAGACTATATTTTTGTAATTTTTGAGATTATATTTAAAAACTGAAAACAAAACTACTGTATGCAAAGCAAATGCAAAAGTTTATAATGTTTTCTTTTCACTTTTAAAATTGCTCAAAGACTACTATGCACCTAAATGCACAATACTTGAGTATGCTTGAATAAACTAACTGTATAAAATAATCAAAATGAATTAAAGCAGACTCATAGAACCAAATATCAACCACCTAAGGAAGACTTGGAACCCTAGCTTGGGAAGGCACAATGAATAGAAATCACTGAACTCAAACAAAGGCAAGTGACAAACCAATACTATTCGAAAATAGAATGGAATATACAGTGTCTAGAACCCTGATCACTGATTCAGACAACTAGCACTTAAACCTATTACCCAACAAGAAAATCCACTTCAAGTTGCTAACAAACAAACAATCCAAACAATAAGAACTCAAGGGCTTACAAGAAAGCACAAGGCATGGCTAACAAGGTCATCAAACTCACAGTGCAATTCTCATAGTGAAGACCACTTAGCAAGACAAAATCTATCAAAGGACAGGGACAAGCAAACCCTAACCCAAAAATTTTGTGCTCGGGCTTGTACGTGACTGTGTACAAGGGAAACCCGCGTACTGTACACTACTGTGTTATATGGAAACCCACGTACGCCGACCTCTGTACGCAACTGTGTGCAAGAGAAATCCGCGTACAGGTATAAAATTTTCAAATAAAAAGAAAAATTTTAAAGGTCTTCAAACACCACTCTAAGAATGAACCAAGACAAGATACCAAACACTGAATCAAGGCAAATACTGGGTACTGATCTACAGAATATAACCCACAGCAGTCTGGGCTCCCCAGTGGAGTCACCAGTTCTATTGTTCAGGAATAAACACCCTTATAACCTAGGGTCTAGGGTTACCAACTTACTTCTAAAACTTGGTGACAATCAGCTTTAAAGTACAGATAGGAAATAGGAAGATATGTTAGACTCGCCCGATTATCGACAGTTGATCCAAGATTTGTCTTCTCCCACTCTACTTCTCTCCAAAGCTTTCAGGGATGCACCTCCTTCACCTGCAAAGAGAAAATTCGCCAAGTACAAACTTATACATGTATATATGACAGGTTAGATAAATAACATATATAGTGCTTAATCAAATATATTCATTAACCGTGATACATGAAAGAGACTCAACACAAAGTTCAAAGAAGAATTCTCTTTATTAACAATCAGTGAATGAGATAAGTGTACAACCCAACGCCTGAGACAAGGACTCCTCTACAACCAAAGGACTCTAAGCTCTGCTGCTCCAAATACTTCTGAAGATATACCACCAGCATAACTTTTCTCTCCAAGATTCCTTCTCTTAATGCCCTCCCCAAGGCCTCTATTTATACTTTGGGAAATAGAGCAGTTTCGAAGGTTGAGGAGGTTGAGACAGTTGAGATGGTTAATGATTAAGGCTCAACTATCTGCATTAATCGTGTTTTATATTTTTTAATGTCAAATGGATGTGTACACGACTATTGATATAGGCAACCCACGTATGACACGCGAGTTTATTTAAGGGAAACCCGCGTACAGATCTGTACGCAGGTTGCAATGAGAATAGTCGCGTATAGTACGAGGGTTGTCAACATACATAGTCATGTATGTACGCGAGTTTCAGTAGAGATAGTTGCGTACGACAATCAACACATAGAAAATTAAAATGGCATGCTGGTCAAAAGGTAAATGCATCTCATGTCATGCCCATCTATAGTGTTTAGGAAAACTTCAATCCTATAGTGTCCTTTTGTGTACCAACATATGGAAAGTCAGCACTCGGACGGAGAAGTGTCATTTGGGTTGATAACAATGCTACAACTATTTTTGGCTCTATTTCGAGGTTGGTCTCGGGATCCTATGAAGCTATAAATATACCCTTAATAAAGAAAGACGAGGTTGGAACCTGTTAGGTTCTGGGTTATTTATTTTGAGATCTACCCTTAATAAAAATTGTAGAGTCGAATGTTGGCATATTGCTGCAAATATTCCTGTGTGTTTCGTAGTTACAGTCTATTATTTCCTTTCCTATGTGCATGTCTTTCATGTTAACTTACCATTATGTGTTCTTCATATCTGAAGTAAGTGTATAATAGTTCAGAATTCATATTGTTAAGCTCTAGTCATTGTTTCTGATATCCACAAACCCTTCCAACCAAAGTTAACTCAAAATTCATCTCTTCGGTGCTTTGTGTTAATGGACTGTCATTATTTATTCTTTATCGCTAGACCAACAACATTTTGATTGTAACCGAGTGCTACCTTGCCTTTGTAGAATTTCTCCTACAAATAGTTATGTGATTCATAAAATCTTTGTGACTCCATATCCCAATGTATGCTTTCCCTGTTTCAACCGCCAATTTAATTTGAATTTCATTTCAGTTATATATCTGGCCCTGCTAAAAATATGTGAGAGATCCCTCTCTAGAAAGGAAGAAGCCAACTTCCTTTCTTAAAGTGGTTTTGATGTTACCTTGGGATTTACCCTCTACAACCTTGGGTACAATTCTAAGTGCTAACAAAGGGTTATATATTGAGTTACTTGAATGCATTAGAGGAGGGGAATTTGTGAGAGAAAATAAACTATAGGGGATTTATACCCCATACTTACATACTTGAGTCTACATCCCTTTGTCCTTTAAGTAGCCATTGATGCTCTTCCCAAGATTATCATTGTCTTGTGAGGTTTCCCTTGATATGGAGGATTGAAGTGGTGGAGGCCCAAGTGGAGGACTCAGTTTCTCCATTTCGACGAGGTCCCGACAGAGTTTTTCACTTATATCTCTGTTTCTAATTAATATAAATACCCATTTCTCCTCCATTGTATTTGTGTAACTATGAATATTATTGTCCATGGATGTAGTTGCTATGATTATATATATTGGATTTATATATACTAGAGTAGGTTCTAATGCTTAATGTCTATCATGATTTTTTATTTCGTTATTGTTGAGAATGAAATGTAGGTGCAAGTGTGGTTGAAAGCTAAACTGGGATCTACTACGAACATCCAGAACAATGTGCTTCCTATCCCTTAGTGTTATATTTTTTTATCTATTTAGCATATTTGAAGTGAATTGATTCCTGGTGTCATACTGTTTCTTGTGGTCCACCCCAAGCCATAGGAAGTGTTCTCTATAATAACCTTCGCTACATGGGATTTTTCTTATGGTGTGTAGACCTAAGAGGCACCCATGTCAAGTTCCTTGGGTGATTGAGGCATGTTAAGTTCTCGGGGAACCCGAGTTGTTACATCCTCCCCTACTCGAAATTGTTTCCATCTCCATCTTAGCAATCTACAACCACTAATGCCTTGGAAACTACTGGAACTCTCTAGGAATCCTCTCGGTTCAACTATTGTACCTACTACCTGCTATTTCATCTAGTACTTATCCAATCCATCCATGCCTCCATTCGTTGTGCAGCCCAAGAGTTGAACTGGTTGGGGACATTCAATCCAACCATCCACCCAAATCACAGGAACAAACTTCCTCATGTATGAACCACATTCCCTTCTACATTTAGGTGTATCTACACTCTCTTTTGAACCCAAAAAAATACTTCCCCTCTTCTATATTGAACTGCCTACTTGCAACTTATATAATTCTTCGCAACGCCCTCTTACTATGTTCACTACATGCTCCTGCATCTCCTTTGGATGAATTCGTCTGGAAACCTTCTCTGAGCTTCCTATGGCATCACTTCCTTTACAAGGGTAGTGATCTGATATGCTCATGCTTCATCTGGGAGTGAAGTGGAAGTGTTGTTCCCTGATGCCATTTCCAACTAACTTGCTGGTAAGCTTCTCATCCAATCTAAGTGTTGTTTCTGCTCCCAACGAAGTGTCATCCAACTCTCTTAGCTGATTCGATGTTATCCTAGATCCTCTGATCTCGCAAGACAAATTGGTTTCTTCATGGTTCTAGAGGTAATCCTCACCTTCCACTACGACATCCATCCAAGTGTTTGACATGTTGTCTGATTCTGATGTCACCTTCTCATCATGCCACTGCCTCCTCTTGGTTTCATGTTCTGCACCTTTACTTGTCCCAGCAAAGGGTGGATGAAGACATGTTGCTACCTTCATGTTGGTTCGGAAAGCTCATTTCTTCTGCATTGTTTCATCGTAAGGTTCTCAAGGAGATTCACTTGCCCTGACTTTATTTCCAACTGACTTGCCACATTTCTCCTAAATCTTTGCTACACCCGAATCCACCGAACTATAGCCTACATCTGTTGTTTGTTGGTTGATATTCCAAATTCCTTGTGCATTTCGGAGAGCTTCTTCTCCTATCTACATCACAAGTCACTGTCGCTTCCACTAAAGGTTCCTTCCCCTCAGCAGACTTCATCATTTCCACTCGAATTCCAACAAACCGAATAGTCTACTGGACAACTTTGTTGCTTCCCTCCTCAAGACTTTCCAAGTAATGCTTGCCACGTTCTCTTGGATTTTATGTTGGCTCTTGAAGTGTGCCTTCCTGCAAGTCCAATATTTCCAACCGATCAACCTAACTTCCACGTCAGAGTCCCCACTACCTGAATTGTCGGTTCCTTGGTCTACACCTATCACTCGTGGTTTTCTTGTGGTTGAGCTTCGTTCATGTGTAGGCTCCTTTCACATATCATCCTTCCTTATGGATAAAGACTCGGTATTATGCACTAACTTCCTCTCTACCAATGACACTTCCCAACTCTCAGCATTTCCCAAATACATTGGTTCGTTCATGCTGGGTGCTCTTCTGACTTCCTTTAGTGCATCACAACCCGCTCCTGCACACGCCAATTTCATCACTTCATGTGTGGACATGTTGTGTTGTGTCCTCACAACATGTTGGTTTTCCAAACCACAGATAGCATTGGTTCCAATCACCCCAGTTGTCCCCAACTTGCATGCCATCATGTCTGCAAGGCAAGCTCCCTATTGAACTTCAACCATCGCTTTACTCTAACTTCATATCAAGGCTCTAGTCACCTCCTAAACTTCTAAAGGATATTGTAAAGAGGAAGCATCCTTAGTTTCAAATCCCTTGACTGGATTCCTTTGGACCAACTCCAAATGCATATCTTGCCTTACCTATGCCAAGCACGCTTCTGTGGAATGGCCAACGCAAGGAGCTTTTGTCTCCTCACTTCCTTTAAATTTTGGTTCTAGTGTTGTGGGTGTCCTTGACTGCAAGTCGTTCATCATGTTGGCCACTTTCTTTCTAAAATATATCCTACCCTCTTGTTCCATATCATCTTGCCTTTGTGTGGTGAATTGTTTAAGAGACTTGGCATGGAATTAGAACAATCACTTCATTTCTTCCTCATGTTGTTCCTGCTCCCTTTGTCTGGCATCACATTTAGTAAATGAATTTTTCTAAGTTTCTTGGGAGCACATATTTCCAGAGGAGTGCTTTGTGTGCCTCTGCACTTTTTTTTCTTTGTTGAAATGCACTAAAAAAAAGCTTTGTTTTTCTTAGCAACTTCATCTTTCATTTGGACTAGGTGCTTCACTATCCAGGAACTCCCAAGTCCTTACTAAGCTTAGGTGCTTCCCTATCGTTGCCACTAATTGTCTGCGAAAGAACTGCCTACCACTACCTCCTACCATGCGAACTCCCAACAAAACTCCCAAGGCATGCTCCTTTGGCAAGCTTCCACACGAGCTTCCAAAGCCCACGCCTATCAATTTACCTTATAAACTTCAAGCCTGACTCTTCTCTTTGTCTGTTGGTTTCGGAAACACTTAGACACCCTATTAGGTATCTTAGTCTCCCACCCATGGGTACCCTCTTGGTTTCACTCCTGTCCAATGCAAGTCTCCAAGTGTCGCCTCAGAAAAGAAATCCACCAAGATATCGTTGTCGAGATTTAAGAGTCCTCGAACCATTTATGTAGCTAACCTTAGCCTTTGTCAGAAAACTTCCTCAACAACTCAAGCTCTAGGGTTCGACGATCTTCACCAGGCTCCGTCGAGCTTCATAAGACTTCATTGAGCTCCTACACCAGTGACCACTATGCTGTCCAAAATCCAATGCTTTCATACCACCTTTCATGGGATTGGAATGCACCCAATTTTTTTGTTGGCCTGCCAAGTCGTGCCACACCGTCCGGAAGCCTCTCTAGGGATTGGCCAACTCCGGCGCTCCAACGAACTACACCTGAACCTACAAACTGTCTTACTATTGGAAAACTACACTTGTTACTTATACACATTATCTTGAGTTCACACAACATTCCATACTTATTCATTTTCACAAGTAAGCCATATAGAATAATCAACAAGAACAATAGAAGTATAGAATGGCAGGATACCCAACCAAGCTCTTAGCAAGCTTTATATAAAAGTTGTCAAGTTTACAATAGATTACAATGCGGTGGAGGTGCCCAACCGGAAACACTCCCTGCGTGGCACAAAAAATCCTAGCCGTAGAAACCCCACAAGTTATGTTACATATAATGAAGCCCAACAAAACCCAAGTCTATCTCTCACCTGCAACAGATTCACCCCTGCGTCCTTCCAATTGTTGTGGATGCCCAGAACTTCATTGTCTTTCCTCACAGCGCTTCTTTGGTTTCCTTCACTTGTTTCATCCAAGTTTCTTTGGAATGAGTCTTATTTGTTCCATTATATGTGTTGGGTGTGTCGGTGGGGTGACCCTCACATGGTCACCTACCTTGGCACTTTTCCTTGGTGCACACACTAACACGCTTTCCTTGGTCTCTTTCTGCACAAGCCTTTGGATGACAACCCTCACCAACGCCCACTTGCCACTTGACTCATTGGACTCGCCATTCAAATCACATTTGGTTGTCGAACTCTTCGATAATTCCCACAAGCCAATAGTCATGTTACTATCGAAACGCCCCTCGTTGCTGCTGACACTCTTCTCTCGATGTTCATTAGCAAAGGGCTCACTTGGTGTGCCTCACCATGCTCTCGACGAGTGCCCGCCCAATATCCCAAACCATGTTGAGTGCTGGCCAAGATTTTGTTCTTCTATGCTTCCATGTGAAGGTTTCGGGCGATTGGGCTCTCCATGCACCAACGCCATGTGTGTGGGAGTGTGCCCCTCTCTTGGCGGTGTGCATGCATTCTCTCTCGCACTTCCATCTAACCGAGCTTCCAACCCATTCTCAAACTCTTGTTGAACTTCCACATCGTGCCCACTGGCTCCTTGGTGGGTGATGCACCTAGGCTTGCCAATCCTTAGGTGACTTTTCCTGTGGGATCATACACCCTTGCCTTAGTTGCATGCCCCTTATTTCCAGTAGGATTTTGCAGGGCCAAACCAGTACTTAGAATATTTTTGGCTAAGTGTCTTGTTGTCTTGTGGACCTGAGAGGTACCCAAGTCAGGTTCCTTGGACGAGTGAGGTGTGGTAATTGCCCGGGGAACCTGATCCATTACATGGATAGGTTATAGGGAGATGGAACCTATCCCCCCTGCTCCATGGAGCATATTTTGATAAGGGGCATTATCCCCAAGGCAATGAAGTTCAAGAGGGTGCCCCCCAAAAACATTTAAGGGTCTATTTTTAGAGAAAATGTGTAATTTAAGATTAAGGGATTGAGGAATATTCTAATCTAGGTTAATGAATTAGGGTTTTGGATGTTGTAGAATGCCTAAATATTATATTGTAAATGGTTAAGAAAATACAATAATACAGTGAGAGGCACAACTCTAGAAGTTTTATTCGGTTTTTCCCGTTAAGTATTTCCAAAGTAAACCTTTATGTATTGTGTGTGCACCATTGTTTAATATTTATTTTGCTTAAGAGTCTATATGCATTATTTCACTTCACATATTTAAAACTTACATATGGAATCAGATCTTGATTATTGGATTCAATGGGATGTATTTCTTGCTAAGGATTCGTCTCATTTCATAAAGCAAGTTTATATTCCGTTTGTGATAAACCTAAGTTCAATGGAAGCTTTTCCGTGGTCATTTCTGTGTTGAAAGAGAATGGTAAGTAGTTATAGAATCAATATTGAGAAATTTAACGATTAGAGGTCTGAGTTATGGAAGCTCAAAATGGAATATCTTCTTGTAGATTAAGAATAGTGGGCTCTATGGATCCAAGTACACAACCAACTGCTATGGTAAAAGAAGACTATGAGAATATGAAAAGAAAATCAAGATGTATGATTCAACTTTTCCTATTTTATTTGGTATTGTTGAATGTTGTTGGAGAAGATATCGCAAAGAAGTTGAGAGATAAGTTCAAGAGTTTGTGTCAGTCAAAGTCCCTAGTAAACAAGTTGTTTCTTCAAAAGATGTTGTATCATGTTAAAAGGGATGATAGGGACTTAGTGATGGATCATCTAAATGTATTTAGTACTCTGGAAAGTAAAATTGTCTCTGTTGATATAAAAATTGAGGAATCATTAGAGGAAATTTCAACTCAAAATGGGCCTTTTAACTTTGATTCGAATTCCATGTCATCATGTGTTAGCCAATGAAATTGCTTTAAATTTGAAATACCGTATAGGTCTTAAACACTTTTTTAATATAAATTTGGGGATAGGTATCATAAAAAAAAAATACTTTTTTTGTTTGTATTTTTGACATATTTCCCCGTGTTTTTTCTCAAATTTCGATCGGGAGAGCTCGTTGGATGTCATCATTTCGTTTTTTCAGGTATTTCTTGTTTTTGGGGTAGCCGGGTCTGTCAAAAGTATGTCGAGTGGGTACTCGTTGGATGCAAAATTTAATTCTGCATCCAACGAGCTCTCCCGATCGAAATTTGAGTAAAAACACGGGGAGATATGTCGAAAATACAAACAAAAAAAGTAGTTTTTTTTTTCTTCCTCCAAAATTAATAAATATTATTTTATTATTTTAACTATTATTTTATTAATTCTTTTTAGGAGGCCCATTTTGAGTTGAAATTTCCTCTAAGATAAATGTATTATATTATTATGCTTCTTATCATATTCTTGAGACAATTTGATTGTAGCAATTAACTGTGCCACTGAAACCAGTGTACACATTGTATTTTCTACAGAAACATGCAAAATAGTTCGAAGATCAATGGTCTTGATGAAAGGAGTCCGAATAAAACTCGGGTACAAGCTATTCAGAAGCATTATCATTGATGGGTGTAACAATTCTATTGTTCCAAAGGGTGAAAATAAAGAAGAGATAACTCCTATTGTCTTTGGAGAAAATGATATGGCATCAAATATTGAGACAAATTGGAGAGAAGGGCCTTTGAGCATTACATGGTAAAAGTATGATCGAAGGTATGTTTGATTGCACACTAGATTTTTAATTCTATGAACATTGTATATATGGAAAACAAAATCAGGTAATGTTTGCATCTTGTGCTACTAAAAAAAGAGAATTTTAGAGTTAATACACATTGATGTGTTTGGACCATTAGGTAAATTTGTGTATTATATTTCATTTAGATATGATTTCTCATGGAACATGTGGATTTATGTGAATCTGAGTTATTTGATAAATTTTAAGAATTTAAAATCTCATGTAAAGAATCAGACATAGAATAAAATAACTGTGTCGAGGATATATAATGATGGAGAGTTTTGGGAAAATGAATTCAAGAAATGATATAAGAAATATGGAATAGCAAGGAATAAGACTACTCCACACATGCCTCAACATAATGGAGTTGTATAACGAATGAATATGGAGTTGATGTAAGAGGAAAATAGCATGCTTAGTGGTGTCAAGATAGGACATAATTTCTAGGTAGAGACACTGGATACTATGTGTTACTTGGTAAATTGGTCATTGACATTAGCATTGGTTGAAAAAATTCCACATGAAGTATGTACTACTTAGAAACCATCTCTTAAACATTTGAATTTTTTTGGACGTGATGCTTATGTACATGTTCCAAAGAAAAAAATGAGTAAGCTAGATAATGTATATGAAAAATGTAGATTTATTGGTTATAACACTATTGTGGAAGGGTTTAAATTTTGAAATTTGTAGTGTCCCCGACTCCAAAATAAGGCCAAAGGCACTAGAGACTTAGGAAAAAAGGATGAAGTAAGTATTACACATATGAATATGGAGTCCTTAGGTTAGGTCATCAATCCATTCAATCCAAACTCAGCATGATGAAAATTAAATACAATTCCCAATGTACATACTTAATGGAAATTATGATAAAGTATTTCATAAAATGAATGCATGGTGTTTAGAACCTTATGTATGATGTAATTAAATCAAGTAACTGATAGTAAATATTAGTTTGTAAAGCTAGAATGAATTGTGAGTTGTAAATACTGTACTTCACATTTGCATGCATAGAAGTTATCTTTCGTATGAGGGTTACTCTTCAATTCTGTGATGTGTGTGATGATAGCAGTGGTTAAGCAATAAATAAAAATAGCATCAAATCATATACACAACCACAAAACTAAATCAAGGCAAGGCACGGGATTCCAACTACATCCTCCAAAATCAATCACGTGGTTGTCCCTTATAGCCAACTTCGACTAGTATAACTTAGATTAAATGGCTTCATTCCCTCCATTCGTAAATTGCCATTACATATCAAATTTACATAGAATAATCAGATTTGCAACAACATGATTAGATCTTCAACATTACAATCAGATCTGCAACAAGTGTGCTCCCAATCAAGAGGAACGGTGCATTCCCTTTATTGTCGGAAACACTTCCGGCCAAAATAGTCATAACTTGGTCATTCAGAAATCTTTTCCAGTGTAACAAAAAGTGTTTCTTACTATAATTGTTTCTCCGAACACAATGGAACAGGTTTCAAAACCCATAATGAATAGAAATGGGAGAACCATAACCTATGGTTGTGCCCCTCTCATCACCATGAGAGTTACATTCGTAAACCATGAAGGAGGAGAGAAAGAATAGAAAATGGAGGAATCCCATGGAAATAGAAAGTATTAAGAGCCATCCATCCTGCTACAAGTCTTGACATACAATTCATGAACATCCAGATAACCAATTTAGCCACCATTTCTCTTATACAAAATAAAATATTCAAAATGAACATAAAAACATAAGAGACATATTTATCTCAAATATGGGAAATGAACTTCAATGGGACAAATTTCCTCCCAACCGTAAACATAGTCAAGTCTAACTCACTTGAACAGGTCACCCCCAAACTTAGGCCACAGATCCACTGGAAGAGACACATTTAGTCTAGCAACTCTCAAAACTACCTCTTCTGAGAACCATAATGCTTCCAACTACTACTTTCATATTCGTCTCCATTTCTTATGGGATGTGACTCCCTTCACCTAACTCGTCCTTCAGGATATCACCATCCCATTTCTTGGCTTCATGTACGAGAACTTGGACTAGTAAAGTGATATAATAGAAGAAAATATAAACAAATATACCAACTCTAAGTCTCAATACACTCTCAATACTATCAACATTCCCAACACGGTTAGATAACACAAGTCAAGTGATCCGAAGCTCAAGATTAGCTTCAACAAGGAGAGGGCATATGAATTTATAACACAAGGAGGCCAACTCTAACCCATGGGGATCAACTCAAATTAGAGAGATGTAAGGTTAAGCTTCATTATGGAGACTTAACTCGAATTAGTGGAGTGGTGGCTTAATTAGGAGATTCCCTTTCCCAGATTAGCACCATGAGGAGGAGTTACCAAAAACCAAGGAGTGGAGCCATGAAGAGCACAAGGAGGCACACGAATGCATAAGGGGGTTTACAAAACATTAAGGAGGGTGCATTAGGTAAGAGAAAGGATCCAATAGGGTCATAAATATCCTAGAAGCACAAAAGATAGGGGTGAATGGAGGAGTGGGTTGCACTTGTGGAGTTGGAGGCACAAATCAAGGAGGTGGAATCTAAATTCTAGCTTACAACTCCTAGAATCTAGGGAGATGGCGCTTTAGTGCAAGTGGGATCCATAAAAGGGCATATATCACTCAAGGAGGGTGCACTTGGAAAGAGGGACCCACTAAGGTATGCATAGGGTGCAATAGTAACTCCATAGTCCATAAAGACAAAAAAAAATGGTCTTTTGTACAAGGTTTGGGTGACCAACACTATTAATGCCACCAAAGTGCAAATATAAACTAGGATGGACAAACTTAAACCAACAACAAATTCTAAGGTGTTAGGGATGTCCCCATTCCCTTCAGGCCATGGAATCCATGGTCTCCCATACTCTTTTAGTTTCATTTGAAGCTAGTTGTTTATTTAATAACAACAACCATTAATGATAACAATAATAACATTAATGTTAATATTAATGCCAAAGTCCATAGTCAGGATTTAGCAAATAAAAGATCATAAGTCCACAGTCATATTAACAAACAAAATATTATAGGTCCAGGGCTTAACAACCAAGGTATTACAAAATCCAGTTACTAAGAAAATTGTTAATGTTGGAATGTTTTTTTTAAAGAGGTTAAAAATGTTTCCAAACAAAAAATTGTACCAAGGGAAAATGAACTAAAGATAATAGAGTTTGAGTGGGAGAATGAAGATCCTGAGTCAATTGAAGAAAACAAATTAGAAGAAGGAGAACCTCGTACTCCAGTTTTGAGAGATCATCTCAAGAAAGAAGGAAACTAGAAAGGTATTCTCCATCTGATTTTTATTCTCATTTTTCTTTGTCTATTACTAGGGATTATTCTCGAACTGTTAAGGAAGCAGCAGATTCAGAGGATAGTAAAGTTTAGAAGAAGGCCATGGTTGAAGAAACAGACAGCTTGGATAAAAATGAAGTTTGGAATCTAGTTTAGTTTCTAGCGGGAAGAAAAAACATTGGTAGCAAATGGTTGTTTAAGAAGAAGTTGAAGATAGATGGTAAAGTGGAGAAGTAAAAATCCCACTTAGTAACAAAAGGATATTCCTAGGTAGAGGGAATTGATTTTGGTGAAATTTTTTCCGTGTTGCTAAATTAACTTCTATCAAATTTATTTTGCCTACTATTTGTTTCTTTTGATCTTGGAGTAAAGAAAATGAATGTAAAGACAACATTTCTACATGGGGATCTTGAAGAAGAAATACATATTTAAACAACTAAAGTGTTGTATAGTGAAGGGACAGAACGAGTTGGTATGGAAGCTAAAGAAGTCCTTCTATGGTCTAAAGCAATAACTTAGGATGTGGTATCAGAAGTTGGAGACATACATCATTGGACTAGGTTTTGTGAGAAACAAGGCTAATAGTTGTGTGTATACCAAACAGGTTGGTGAGCACTACATTAATATAGTGTTGTATGTCGATGACATGTTGTTGATCGAAAATAACATGAATGCCATCAAGGAAGTGAAATGGCAACTATCCTCCAAATTTGACATGAAGGATCTCAATGCTACTAGCTTCATTGTAGATATGGTGATTAAAAGAAATAGTGCAAACATGAAACTTTGGTTGAATCAGAGAAAATATGTTGAGATGATATTGTGGAAGTTTAGTATGTAGGAATGTAAATCAGTCAAGGTCATATTCTTATAGTGTGAATTTATCTACAAATTATTGTCCCAATACATAGGAAGAAGAAGAAGACATGTCATGAGTTCCCTATGCTAGTGTTGTTGTTAGTTTGATGTATGCAATTACATGAACTAAATTGAACATTTCCCATGCACTGGGAGTTTTTAGTAGATATGTGTCAAAACCAGATAAGGATCACTTGACAGTTGTAAAGAGGGTCTTCAGGTATTTGCATGGAACTACAAATTATGCAATCTACTACCAAGGAAGACTTGGACTAGATAGAGTGATAGATGTACATGACTTTGTTAATAGATAATGGGTTGGAGATTTTGATCGCAAAAGATCTACAAGTGGTTTAACCTATTTGGAGGAGCTATCAGTTGGATGAGAAAGAGACAAATTGTAGTCACCACTCTCAACTACAGAAGTTGAATACATGGTGGCCACCCATGCGAGTAAAGAGGTTGTATGGTTGTAGAGATTGTGTTCAGGTATTAGGTTTGTAGAGAAAATTATAAGGTCAGATTGCGACAGTCAGAGAGTAATCTTTCTAGCAAAGAACCTCGTTTATCATTCTAAAAGAAACGTATTGATGTGCAGTACCACTTTGTGAGAGATATGGTTGAAGACAAGAAGGTGTTGTTGGAGAAGGTTGAGAGCTTAAAGAATCTTGTAAACTCATTAACAAAGTCCATGTGAATTGAGAAGTTCTCTTGGTGTAGAGAATCCATGGGAATTGATGCCCTGAACTTGTGACTATATCAATATGTGGCCCATTGTTTTGCAAAGAAAACAACATGTGGGAGTTTAATGTTGGGTGTGTGTTACAAACCCTATGATCCCTGTGGTTTGAGTCTTACAAACCAATTGATTGGTATGCGTTGGGAACAGATAGGGGGGGATGTTTGTAGGGAGAGGCACCTAGCCCCCACTACTCCATGGAGAAAATTCCAATGAGAGGCGTTATCCCCAAGGCGACAAGGTTTGGGGCAACACCTCAAAAAATTAATATAAAATTTGGGACTAGTTTTCTAGAAAATTTAATCTCAATTAAGGGATTGAAGTTTATCCTGATCTAGATTATCATAGAAGGATTTTGGATACTACGGAATGACTAGATATTGTATTGTGAATGGTTAAGAAAATACGAGAAAGTGAGTAGTGTGGCTCTAAGTTTTGTTGGTTTACCTAGTTAAAGGTTTCCAAGGTAAATATTTGTGTATTGTGTGTGTGCCACTGCTTAATCTTTGTTTTGATTAAAAATCTATATGCATTATTTCACTTCACAAGTTTAAAACTTACAAATTGAAATAAATGGCCTGCAGCTTGAGTAAATGTTTATTCTATTTGCCTGACGTCAATGATCATGGTAAATTACCTTCTCTATCACTAAGAAAATGGAGATCTTTCTACAATATAAAATGAATTAATTCTTTTGTATAGTGATTTTACACACACTGCTCTTCACCAAAAGATCATTGTTTTCAATATTTTACTGGTCTTCACCACAAGACCACATAGCATCGAGGCATCTGCAAGTTGCATGTATGCTAGCTGTAAATTTTGACACGTCTCCTTAAAATCTGAAACATTAGCAAGAAATTTTTTGTTTACCTTCTCAAATATTGGTCATGTTCATCTACATCATGAGAGTTTATAACTTTATCTTAATTATTTTGAAGGGCTAACTTTTCCTTAGGGTTGTAACTTGTATCAATTACAACTTCTTTTTTCATGGATAAACACTTTTGTAGGCTATAAACTTTTTGATCCAATATGGATTCACGTAAGTACCAAATGAATATGTTGATGCTCTAGATTAGGGAGATTAGGATCTCAAACACTTTAGAGATGCTCTTTATTTTGTCATTTCTCGGGACGTCAACTTCCAAAGCATTTTTGGGGCTCTACAGAGATTGTTTTGGCCTTGCAATGGCCAAGGAGTGCCATAGGCTTTCCTTGGCCTTAACGTAGATTATTCTTCTCATCGAGATATTTCCAACATGCTGTCATGCACCTAAAATGGAGTTCATATGCAAAATTTAGGTCCCAGCAAGGTAATGATCCTAATATTTCCCACATTTCCAAGTGACGATCGTGTCAATGCACCATAATTTGAATATGGGGAAATGTGTGGAAATTCACTAAAGACTTCTAGAAGCATCATGGAGGTTATAAGAGGGTTTTGAAAGCCTACACCTAGCCCTATTTCTAGCTATAAAAACCTAGTAGTAGGGAAAAGAGTGCACATTTTGACTAGTTGCCCATTATTCCATAGTATAAGCAAAGGTTTGGCGGGGATACTAATAGAGTAGATAGACATAAGCATACTATAGAGGATTATACAAGACCATAGTGTCTCATAGCTTGTAAGTAAGTTGGGATATCTTTGTAATTTGTATCATAATCTCCATAATATAAGTAGATGGAAGGCATAATCCTTCATTAAACTCTGGTTTTCCTGTATGGGTTTCAACTATCTAGAGGAAAAAAATGTTTTCCATTGTGTGGTTTTGCTACTGTAAACTATTTCATACGTTGAGTTAAAGAATCTTAATGGTATGTTTTGTTTATATTAAAGCATTTAAAATACAAAAATATAGGTGTACAATCAAGATTTGGATCACTGTAGTTATTTTAGGTTTTGATCTATTTTGGTGAGCTGACCATTGGAATATCCCTGGTGGTTTATAGATCACTTTTAGCTTAGAGAAATATCCAAGTGGTTTTAGTCCACCAAAATTGTGGCCTCGTTTCCCTACCTTGGACAAACTGCCCATGCTCAGTTAACTATGAAATACCACAAAACAACACAACAAACTGGCCTCATTAACACAGCAACATATTCTTAGAGGGATTGAACCTGAGTCTCTATGGAGAGAGATCACATGATTTATACAATGGCAATACAAAGAAATAAAAGCTTAGGAGCTCATTTATCATTTGAAGAAGTAAACAATTGATAATTTGATAGATGTATGTTAATAAGGCATTAATTCATTAGTGAGGCTGACATAGTGTTAAGCCATCCACCAGAGTTACATTTTCACAGTTTTTTTCCCCACCTACATGGCATGAGTTTCAACGGGATGAGACTGGGTTCAAATCCTGAGTGATTTTGGTGGAATAGCTATGCCTTTGACCTGGTACCTAAGCCAAAGTCCACTCTCCACGGTGTAGCCCCTTGGGGGTATGTTTCTTGAAGCACTTACTCATACAAAAATTAATGTATGAGTTCCAGATTACGATGAGATCGTCCTCTTCTGTTTTTTTATGGAAAATGCTTGTGATACCCATGCTTACTTGTACAACCCACCAAAACTTCTGAGCCTCCATTTTACTATCAAATTTTCTGCTTATTCGAATAATAGTATAAATGTTGTCTTGGATTACTGTCCCAGCAAATAATTGATTTGATGGGCCTATGCACATTTATTGTTCTGTTTGAATGGCTCAGTAAAACTTCCCATCTCCAAACATGGCACTATACTAAAAGCAGAACGGCATCTACTTACTAGTTGCTAAATATAATTCATTGTAGAAGTTTCTTGTGATGGAAGATCGCAGTTTGTTCTCATTAATTACCCCATATATCACAATCCACCACTGAAATGATTAGCATCCATGACAAGTTCTCTGGCTGACGACTTCGGAACTGAATATAGCTGCAATGCATTCAGTATGCATATCGACGTTGTTCATGACCTGTGTAGATGTAGAGGTATGTTTTATTAAGCCAAAAAAATGAGCAACCTTCCTCTCTGACTTCAAGTATGTCTTCCTATGCCTAGATATGCAGGGTAAAATTTGTATCAGGCACTTCTCTGCTTCCCGTTTGGCTAGTAAATCTCTTGAATACTGCAAATCTTTCTACTTGAGGGTGTAATCTGTCTACTCCAAAGAATGGGTGATTATCACTAAAATGAATTTTATCATTGTTTTAACATCTCTTGCTCATCAGCAGCGATGTTTTAGAGCAATTTTAGACCCTGTATTTTATAAATACTAAAGTAAGAAGGATTCCTGATACACATTTTCTACATCAATATTGATCTCGATTCTACATATACAACATCAGTCACCCCGTGCAGAAGCAAAATCTAAGGTTGATGGTGAATTGTGCCTCATCCAGACATCATGCATGGTGCAGCTCACATTTCTCTCATTTTAGTTAGCATCACCAGTAATCCCCACAAGAACACAGTCCATCCCTGAAATAATGAAAACGTTTTGTATCTCGGAGAATGATTTCTCGCCTGACTATCTTTGAGATGAACTTCGTAGCAATGTGGCAGTCCACACAAACTCGGATATTCTTGGTGATCTGGATGGGCATTCCAGGACTTGTATTAATAAGCCCAAAAGCAATGGCCAGCTTCTCACTGTGGCTTAAAACAAGGGATTTCTTTCCCTCCTCTGACACATCATGTAGGACAAAACTCGTGTCAGGCACATACCCTGCCACCTTCATCTGCCTGGCCAAGCTCTCTAAAACCATGTATATTTTTTCCGACTGTTGGTGTGATCTGTCTGCTGCAACAAATGAATGGACCCTCTTATTGATCTCAATCCAACTGCACCCTGGAATCTTTTTTAACCCCCTGTGTTTCAGCATCGTTCTCACTTTGGCTACATCATCCCATCTTCCAGCTGCAGAATAGAGGTTTGAGAGCAATACAAAGTTTCCTGCATTCTTGGAACCTGACTCAAAAAGCCGTTCTGATGCCCATTCTCCTAGTTCTATGTTGCAATGAATTTTGCAGGCACCAAGTAAGGCATTCCATACACTAGAATCAGGCTCTATGGGTATCATCTTGATAAAATTTTGAGCCTCATTAAGATGTCCAGCACGACCAAGAATATCAACCATGCATGCATAGTGCTCCATCCTATGGGTAATGCCATAATCTTGACTCAAGCAATTAAAGCATTTCCAGCCCAAATCCACCAAGCCTGCATGACTACATGCAGACAAAAGGCACGTAAAAGTGATATGATCTGGTTTAACTCCCATCTGTTGCATTTGGCAGAAAACAGCAAAGGCATCCTTACCAGAACCAGCATTCCATACCCATCAATCATTGTGTTCCATGAGACCAAATCTCTTTCAGACATATTGTCAAATATCTGGCGAGCTAAATCTATGTTTCCACACTTGCAATACATGGATACGAGGGCAGTCGCTAGAGAAATATCCAACTCGATTCCATTTTTGACAATAAAATCATGAATAGACTTACCATGTTGAAGAGCTGCTATGTCCGCACATGCATGGAGAACACTCAAACTGGTCACTCGATTAGGTTTCATATTTGTCAATTTAAACTGATTAAAGAGTGTCAAGGCCTCAGTAGCGTGTCCATTCTGTGTGTATGCTGCAATCATAGTGCTCCATGAAATGACATCCCCTTTTAGGCATTTTGTCAAAGAAGTGGTGAGCAACTTCTACAAAGCCGCATTTGCCATACATGTCTATGAAAGCATTACCCACAGAAAGATCCAACTCTAAACCACTCTTAATCACATAAGCATGGATCCACCTGCCTTTTCTCAAAGGTGCTAAGTGGGTACATCCTGGCAGAAGGCTCACTATAGTAGCTGAGTTAGGTTTCATGCCTGTCAGTTGCATTTGATGAAAGAGTGACAAAGCTTCACGTGCATATCCATTTTGGATGCACCCTGCAATCATTGCATTCCATGCTACCACATCTCTTCTAGACATCTGGTCAAACAACTTAGATGCAATATATATGTTTCCACATTTTGCATACATGCCAACAAGAGCAGTCTCCACCAAAACATCTGACTGCAACCCATTTCTAATAATGTAATCATGGATGCCCTTGCCATGTTGCAGCATCACTGTTTCAGCAATTGCAGGAAGAACACTGACAATAGTAACTTTGTTGGGTTTGACGCTTTCAAGCTGCATTTGCCAAAACAATGCCACGGCATCACTACCATACCCACTCTGTGCATACCCTGAAATCATTCCACTCCATGCGATTACATCTCTTACAGACATGTTGTCAAAAACTCGTCGTGCACGCTCCATACTCTCATGCTTACAATACATAGCTACAAGGGCTGTTCCCACGGAGACATCAAACTCAAACCCAGTCTTTATAATGTAATTATGAATAACCTTACCCTGTTGGATACCTGACATTTCTCCACGGCAGGCTGAAAGAATGCCCAGGACAGTAACTCTACTGGGTTTGATGTCAGTAAGTTGCATTTCGTTAAACAGTTTTATTGCCTCATTTAATTGTTCATTCTGTGAATACCCTGCGATCATTGTACTCCATGAGACCACATCTGTTTCAAGCATTTTGTCAAACAGGTCGCGTGCAAGGTTAATTCTCCTGCATTTTGCATACATATCTATGAGGGCATTCCCTACATAAAGATTTGAACCAAGGCCTCTTCTAGTTATTTGATTATGGATTTCTATGCCCTTTTGCAGAGCTGATAGGTTACCACAGGCCTTGAGGACAATTGGAAAAGTGAAATTGTCTGGCTGTACATCAGCTTCCTACATTTGGTGATAGAGTGCAATGGCCTCTGCATATAACCCATTACAGACATACTCTCTGGCCCTCTCATTCCATAATGAAATGTTCGGTTTGTATATTCTATCAAAAACCAGGCGTGCATTCTGTAAACTACCGAAGATCACATACATGCAAACAAAATTGGGGTTTAGAAACCAATCATGGTTGACACCATGTATAAGAACTCGAGCATAGAGTTGGTTGAGGGTTCGGATGTTGGTACAGGCCTGTAAAAGAGAAGCAAATGAATTGGAATCAAGAGTGAAATTTAATCCCGCCTGTTTGCAGAGGGAGTTGGCATAATGGGTTTGCTGTTTGACTGTGGCTAAAACGGTCTTCAATGGATTGTGAAGGCATCTGTGAGTTTTGATGCCATGTATAGGAGTTATGTGGGCCAAGAGAAAAGAAAAACCGGAATTGGATGCGATCATACCTTTGTACCCACGCAAGATATAGTCACTTGCTGTTGAATACTAGAACAATATAGGCACGAGGACTGTGAAACATGATACCTGGTGCCTTAAATGAGAAAATTCTATAACCGTGTCTGCTGGAATGATTCAGTGATATGTTAAGTGCAGCTCAATCCTACGAGGTATGCCCATTGACCATTAAAAATGGTACACCTTATGGAAAACATGCATGATGCAAAATGGCAAAGCATCAGAGGTTAGAAGTTCAATCACTTCGTAGTGTTTCATATTCAGAAATTTATGCACATTCAGAAATTTTGTGGAAAACCTTAAAGTCACGAGTTTTAGGCAAGGTATTTTTAACATTTCTAAAACTTTATAAATTGATAAATGTGTTGAAGGTATATCAATTTAATACATGAATTGTAATTTTAGTGAATCTATGTTATATATTTTGTATATTAATATTTGTTTGGAGTTTATATCTGTTGATATATCTTATTTATTAGGGTTGGGATTAATGGTTAAGAGCATGTGTTTCTTTTTTGGAAGTCATAGGTTCAAATCCAGAGGGGTAGTGTATGTATACTTCTGTAAACTTTGGGAGTTAAATCACTGCGCAGAGGAGGGTTAAAAATATATTATTATTATTATTAGCTAGTATAATTTTTAATATATTTTAATAATGAATTTGCATTATGTGTTTTTATACTAATTTATGTTATTGGACAAACATGCATTATAGATGAGCTGTAGAAAGCATCTCTCGATGCAAAGGTTTTGGTTTCATGGTACATTAACATGGTAAATGACTCTATCATTGTTTCAAGTTATGGCTATGACTATGAGTTTTGAACCTTAATGAAAGGTGTGAAACTCTTCATTTTTTGGAGCATCCATGTTTCGAGTTAAATACATGATTATGAGTTTTGAACTTTGATTGTAGGTGTGAAACTTGGTCAGGCTTGTACGGGAGATGATTTGTCAATCTCCTCTAGTTTCGAGAGGTTACAAGTTCAAGACCAAAACTCATTGGAGTAGTTTATTCATCCGATTATTTGGAACTTCTAGTGATCAGAATTATGACCCTTCCCTTTGACGACCCCCCATCCAATGTCTGTCATTTGTCATGTGTTGTCTTGTCTTTGCCTTCATATTCTGTTACTTGTGGCCCCATTTCGCATCGCCCACCACTTTGTTGAGTTGATGTAATTGAATGAGGTGTTAGTGCATGGAGTTGGTGCACCTACTACCCACTTGAATTCAAACAATCTCACCCCCTCCTTCCATGTTCTACAAACATATAATGAGACTTTTCCCTCTCCCTTATTTCAAACCTACGATCAATTAACTTGAATGTGAGTGTTATTGTTGCAAGTTCAATTGTCTCCAATAATTCCAAAACAATGGATATGTGGCTTTCATCGTTGGTTATTTGATCTAGGCATGATTGATGTTCTCAAACATCAATGGCCAACTGCAATCTAAATCTACTAATTAATTATCTTGCATTTTAATACAAACCCATCTACTCATTAATTACTTGGAATTATAACCCTTTAACATAGTAAAAGGGGTGATGGGAGTGATAATCTAGTCTTCCTTTCCAAGAAGGGTTATATTTTGATAGCCATTCAAAATAAAAATTCATCATCAAACATGAACAAGTGAAATGGTTTTTATTGAAAATATAATGAAAACACATTTGGATGACATGGACTTTTAATGTATATAATAATTAAATGTAAATTCAAAATTCATGGACTTTTATTGAACTTTAATGGGAATCTTTGGAAATTTGAATGCAAAATATGAACACGTGTTGGTTGTCGTGTTTATGGTTTTTTAACGTAGTATCAATTCTTTTTTCAATATTTATAATACTACATACTTAACATTATAGTTTATAAATATTGAAATTGCAAATTTTTATCAATCAAATTGAATTTAAATAAAATTAACCTAGGAAATACAATTGAAATGAAGTGAATATATATATATATTCATATATATATATATAATGCCCATTTATCTCCACTTGAGTTGAATTTTATGTCTTTCCATAGGTCGAAAGAGTTTGAGAGAGTTTAGTGTATCCTAAAAGTTTCCATGCTCATTTACCCATCTAAGGTGTTACTCTTATTATGGCCCACTTAAGCAACAACTTGAGTAAAGCCCAAAAATGGTTCGTGATAGGAAGATCGTATTTCTATTTTATACGAGGACTCAAAATTTTAGTACACGAACATATATTCCAGAAGTAAAATGATTCATCTATTCAAGTGTGTTGCAAAAATCAATTCTAGTTTAAATAAAATAGAATAAATATGCAAATGCCAATTCAATAAAGAAGATCGGTTTCATAGTTTATAAGGTTAGAATTTGGAATCTTATTTTGTTTTATTGTTTGACACTTCAATAAAGAAGATTGATTTCATAGTTTATAAGGTTACAATTTGGAATCTTATTTTATTTTATTGTCTTCCAAAGATAGTTGATCACTAACACCTGGTAGATTATTGCATTGATAAGAAAAGCTAATTATTGTCTTCCAAAGATAGTTGATCACTAACACTTAATAGATTATTGCATTGATAAGCAAAGTTAAAGTCTATTGTAAAAGATTTTAGTAGAACATGAATGAATAACTCAAAAAAACCCAAGTTATTTATTTTTATTTTTCCTAACTCCCCACTATGGGGGCCAAGGTCGAGAACAATCATGAAGACACCCAATGCTCATGGAATTTTAGAAAATATAAATATGAATTTCATATTGAACTCAATTATAAGTAGTTGGAAGTTTTGGTTAAAAAACAATTCTTAACCCAATAAAACAGCTAAAAGTGAATAGCTCCTTTGGTCACCACCCAATATATGACACTAAAAAATTTGATGGTGTTACAAAATGAAAATAGTAAAATCATTATAATTTATGCATTGGGATAGGGAAGTGTCTAGCTCATACTCTGAATTTTTTTATGGTCATTTGACCTCACAGGACACTTTCAAGCTCATTTGAGCTCGTGCTGGAGCATGCTCTCCCTATTACACGTTGTACCCATTCTTGTTTATGTTTGGAGCGGGATCCTTTAGACTGTTGCTATGTGCTCATTTTGTCTACGGTAGATATGGGTTTGACTGATAGTAAATACTGATGGGTATTTTGTTTTGTTGGATTAGCACTGGGCCCTCACCCTTGCAACACTATTGAGTTGAGACTCTTCTTGATGTTAGGCAGTATGCCACTTATTAGAACCACTTCTATGACTGTAGCCCATATTTTGGGCGGGCCCAACAGATACCCTTTGATTCTAATGAATAACGAGGACAGACTTTTTTCTTTCTGAAAAAAAAAACAACGGTGTTGTGTTTGATTGAAAGCCTTAAATAGTAAAATCATTATAATTTATGTGTTTGGACAAGCACGTGTCTTACAACGATGTTTGATTGAAATCCTTACTAGTGGGAACTTTATATTTGCATTCAAAATGGCTTGGATAAACTGGACATCAAAGGTGATTCCAACATGTGTAATAGCACACTTCCAATACTTTGAGAACTTGGCCTACATTTTACCATTCACACATGTTCAAAGGGATTTCAACAAACTTGTAGACGTCGAATCAAGTATCATAATGATTATGAAACTAGCTATTTTGAAAATTAGTTAAAGTTATTTGGATTTGAAAGATTGAAATAATAACTTTAATTGGACTGCATGATTATGTCCTTAGTTTATTATTATTGTACGAATGATAGACAGACAAATATAAATTTCAAGGTTGTATTTTGGTTTAGTCTCTTGATTAACAATATCCATGTGCATACAATTCTTTTGAAGAAAATTTTATTTTAGATGAATAAAACAACAAAAGTTATATGAGAGCCCATGTTTATTTCTCTTCGAGATTGTAACATTTAATATTTTAGAGAAATACACAAAGTACAAGAAGGAATTGTTTCCCACTCATAACTACAAGGAAGACGATGAGTTCAGAACAATAACCTTTCGAAAATTAGTAGACTTGACCCACAGTATGAGTGAGAGCTCTTTAGACAATAGATCCTTGAAATTATCCTTAAAAATTGGGATCCATGAAATGTGTTATTCTATCTAGCAATTTCAAAGGCTTCGTGGGAATTTTGATAAAATGAGGATTTTGTTACCCCCGAGGTGTAGACCACTTGGAAACCGTGCACTTGTTAAGGTGTACGGGCTGTTAAGCACGTCAAGGGTTCAAACCTCGTTGCAGCCTGAGATGCATTGTGGGGGTCAGCGTATTCTCCTGGAGGTTATAGTGGTAGCGGTCGGAATCGACCCCGTGTCACGCAAGTATGAAACCGGCTAGTTGTTGATTACTCCAGATACAAAAAAAAATGAGGTTTTTGTTCATTTTTAACTTTCATGATATTAAGGTTTGAAGTTTCTAATTCTCTTATTATATTTTCATTGCATATTCTTTATAAAATTATAATTATGTGCTTAAATATTTTCAAATGAATGGACTAAGGTTGACTTAAGTGTAAAGAACCATAATTATAGCTACACTAATCTTTAGTAGTAAAAATTGAAAAGCTAATATAACATGCTCTAGTCATTCTCGTGGCTTTCCTTCAAATGTTCCATATGCCACAATTCTTGTGCTTTGCATTCACAACTAACAAATATGAAAGACCCTATTAATCTCCTATGGCTAAAAAATTGAAACATAAACAAATAGAAAATGTGAATGGTTGTCCTTCCTCAAATAAACTTTAGTATGGCAGCAAAACATCGTACCTATGTCATAGATAATTCATAATTATCTACAAGCAAAAATAGTAACATAATGAATACATTAACAATCCTAGCAAGCATACTATTACTACCATCTTCCTCCTAACACCTCTTTTTAAAGTGTTGTTCCTTCCATTGAGTTTATTGTGCAACAATAAGCATGGGTGCAGGAAGGATGATGGACAAATTTTGAAATTCCAATAAATATCTTACAACAATAAAATTGGACTCTCTACCAAACAATTTTAAGCACCATACATAATTTTATAGAGTGCATGAATAACCTTTCAATGTTGCATGTGTTGAGGTTTCCAATCTAAAGTAGGATCATCTTATATCTTTATGATGGATCATTAGGTGAGTAGGAACTATCAAATAGAAATCATGAATGGTAGCTAGATTTGGAGCATTGCATCACTATATGAAGTCGATTTCCAATCCCAACTACCAATTTTCCATATTGTCCATCTCACAAATCACAATAAACCTACCTAGGAGAACACTCACCCACCAATTTAATACACCCATTTTGCTCCCACAATTGAGTTTATACTATGAAATTTTGTAAGTGGATTTATGTTATGCTACCAACTCCCAGAAATAACATCAAAATAGCATAAATAGACCAAAAGAGAGTAATACATGCTTTAATAATGAATAACATAGATAAATAACAATCCTCTTCGAGGGAGGAACCTCCTTACACAATGTACTTGTGTACCCAAGACAAGACAATGTCCAATGATGACTAAAATGAGAATATCTCTTTCCTATATATAGGAGACAAAGGTGTACAATAACAACTAATAGACCCAAGCTGACATAAATAATATGTAATGCACCACAATATAGGGGGTAATGCGCTACACTATATGGGGTAATGTGCCATCATTAAGGGCTTAGCATGTCCCTCCCCTTCAAAAAGTGTTGTCCTCATCGTTGAAGTAGTTATGGATGCTATTGTATAAAGGGCTTATCTTCCCATGTTGAACCTTCCATAGGTAAGTTCTTCCATTTAATGAGATACTCTGGAATTGATCGATTTCAAAGATGTCTAGAGTCTTATTTCAGTGATTTCTTCAAACTCCAAGATGATTTTTCCTTCCTCGTCAAGTTTTGGTATTATCGTTTGAACTGGTAGCTTGTCACCGATTAACTTCTTCAAACGAGAAACATGGAAAACTGGATGGTCTCGTGAAGATGCAGGTAGTTCCAATTTGTAGGCCATACTACCAATATTTTGTAGCACCTTGTAGGGACCGTAGTATTTATGTGATAATATATTATCCTTCTTGGTTTTCTTCAAGGACATTTGTTTATATGGTTGTAGTCTTAAAAACACCCAATCCCCCCACATTAAAGCTTCATTTAGTGCGGTGTTGATTTGCTTGTTGTTTCATTCAATTTTGTGCTAGATTCAGGTTGTCCTTTAAGAGTTGAATAACTTATTGTTGATGCTTCATGTGTTGTTCCACCGCTTGAACCTTAGAGGAGTCTCTTACTAAAGATGTGATGGATGGTGGATGATAGCCATAAAGTGCCATAACTGGGGTCATTTTTTATGATGTATGGAAGGAAGTGTTATACCACAATTCTGTCAAGGGTAACCACTTGACCCATTGTGTTTGTTTATCATATACAAAACATCAAAGATACCCTTCCAAATATTTGTTTATGATCTATGTTTGTCCATCGGATTGAGGATGATAAGATGAGCTATGAGCTAGTTGAGTACCCAAACAAGAAAATAATTCGATCCAAAATTTTCCAATGAAAATGGGATCCATGTCACTTACTATAATATTTGGAGTACCATGTAGTTTTCGGACTATCTCCATAAAAGAATTGGTGGTCGTGCTTGCTTTGAAGGGGTGAGATAGTTCATAGAAGTGTGCATATTTAGTAAGTCTACCAATAACCACCATGATGACACTCTTTCCTTCTGACTTTGGTAAACATGTGATAAAATCCATTGAGACTTCTGTCCACCTTTGGCTTGGAATGGAAAGTGGTTTTAGGAGACCTGGGTTCTTAATTGTTTCCACTTTATTTCGTTGGTGAACCAAACATTCTGTCACAAATTTTTGAACATGAGTTTTAAGACCATCCCAAAAAAATTATTTCTTTACCCTGTGGTAGGTTTTTAAGAAACCTGAGTTCCCTCCTATCAGTGAGGAGTGTAATTCAAAAAGTACCTTTTACTTGAGCTGGGAACTCTTACCAAGATATAGGAAATCCTTGTACCATAGCAAGTCATCTTTCCACCTAAATGTATTAGAGGAACTGGGATCCTACTGCAACTTTTGAGTGAATGTACATATTTCTTCGCCATTTTTCCATTCATCCCTTGCTTCATCTATCTAATCCAGTTGGATGATCGAGATAGCATAGAGTAATGCTTCAACATCCTCATATTTCTTGGAGAGTGCATATGCGACAACATTTTGCTTCCCCTTTTTGTAGATGATTTTGAAGTCATATCCCAACATCTTTGTCACCCATTTTCGTTTCTCTTCTGAAGATAGCCTTTGTTCCAAGAAACATTTAAGGCTATCATGATCAGTTTTAACCTTGATGTCTCCCCATAAGGTAGGGGCACCATTGCTTCAAGGCATGTAGTATTTCCAACATTTCCTTCTCATAAATGGGATTTTTTAAGTTCTTTCCCTTGATTGGATGACTTGCAAAGGAAAGAGGGTGTCCTTCTTGCATTAGTACAACTCCAATTCCATTTCTTGAAGCATCACATTCCATAATAAAGGTTTTTGTGAAGTATGGTGTAACCAAAATAGGAGCTTTACACATTGCCTCTTTGAGTTGTTGAAAATCTTGAGTTTCCTCTGGAGTCCAATAAAATGCATCTTTCTTTAGTAATGATGTTAGAGGAGTTTTTATTCTTCCATAGTTTCGAACAAACTTGTGGTAGTATCCTGTCAGACCTAAGAATCCTCGAAGATTCTTTAGGGTTTTTGGAATCGCCCAGTCCATCATGGCTTTAATTTTTTTACGGTCTACCTTGACACATTCATGAGATACATTATGACCCAAATACTCTACCTCCTTTATCCCAAAGAAACATTTTGAGGGTTTTGCATACAATTATTTATCCTTTAGTAGTTGCAGTGCCCTGTCAACATGTTGAAGATGTTCTTTCTGAGACTTGCTATAGACTAGTATATCATCAAAGAATACCAACGTAAGTTTTCTAAGGAAAGGATTGAAAATATAATTCATCAAACCTTGAAATGTGGAAGGCACATTTGTGAGACCAAATGGCATGACCAAAAATTCATAGTGACCTTCATGAGTTATGAATGTTGTTTTAGGGATATATTCATCCTTAATTATAATATGATGATACCCGAAACAAAGATCCAACTTTGTGAAGACAACTGCTCCATGTAATTCGTTTAACAATTCATCAATGACAGTAATGGGAAACTTATATTTAATGGTGATCTTGTTGAGCTCTCTATAATCAGGACACATACACCATGATCCATTTGGCGTAGGTACCATTACCATTGGTGCAGAGTAAATTTTTTTGCTAGGCCTAAGCATGCCAACCTCTAACATATCAACAACCATACACTCAAATTCACTCTTTTGACTATAAGGATATTGATAAGGCCTGATATTAGGAGGAACACTACATGGAATTAAGTGGATAACATGATCAAAGTCTTGAATATGTGGAATACCTTTGGGAATATCTTCAAATACCTTGGAATGCTTATTAATGACCCTTTAGAGATCTGGTGAGATAGGAAAGTTTGAGGTTTGAACATCTAATGAGCCTAATTGTGAAACTACACCTTGATGTCCCTTTTTCATCAACTTTGTCATACAATTAGAGATTATCACCTTGTGTGGTTTTCCTGTGATACCATTTTACTGATATTATTTTCCTTCCCATGAAAATTTCATGAAAAGTTTTTGAAAATTAAAATCCAATGTTCCCAATGATTGTAACCATCGAACACCTAATACAACATCAGCCCCACCCATTGGGATAGAAATCATTGGGCTATTCAATACACATTCCCCCATAATAAGATTGATATTATGGCATTTCCCTGAGCAATTTATAGTTCCTCCATCTACAATCATAACTTGAAACTCTGGTGTTGGATATACAAAGCAATTAAGAACTTTGGCTAATTTACAGTGAATGAAATTATGAGTACTACCAAAATCAATTAACATTGTTACCTTCTTCTTTTTTATGTATCCGTCGATCTTGAGAGTTTGAGCAGTGCTAATTCTAGCCAATGCATGACAAGATATGGTGGGAGTAATTTCTTTTGAATTATCCTCTTCTATTTCTTTTGAAGTCACCTCTTCTTGAGATGCTTCATCCTCTTTTGGTTTTTCCTCTTCACAATCTATGTAGAATAATTTCTTCTCACCGCACATATGTTGCTTAGTATACTTGATGTCACAGTTAAAGCATAATCGTTTTTCTCTTCTTTCATCTAGTTGTTGGGGTGTCAACCTTTGTGGTGGTTTAGAAGAAGGAACATTATATTCTCTATATGTGTTGGAGAAGACCTTTCTAGTAGTCATTGCCATATTTTTACTTTCAACCTTCCTTGCCATCATCAAATCCTTCTCTAGGGATGACGGTTCAAAGAGATGCACCTCGTGTTGAATGTTATCTTTCAAGGTTCCAATAAAGAGATCTAACAAATTATATTCTAAAATATTCTTCACTCTAAGAATTAGCTACTAAAATTGATTGATATGCTCGGTAACTGGACCTTTTTGTTTGAGATTTACCAACTGACTAAATAAGGTGTTGTTATTTATATCCCCATAATGTGCAATCAATTCTTCTGTGAATATAGACCAAGAGATAATAGAGTTCTTTTTACGGTCACAAAGCCATTGGTGCCATACAAATTGATCAGGTTCTAAATATAAGGATGCAATAGTTACCTTTTGCAAAGTGGGCACTTGGTGTAGATCAAAGAATTGCTCCATCTAAAAATTCCACGTGATTGGATCTTTGCCATCAAACTTTCTCATTTCAATATTAGGGATAAAGTAGTTTCTTAGACCTGAATTAAACCCATGATGTTGTAGTGAATCATCAACTTTTGAGTACTCCAACTTCCTACTCTCCATTTTTTTTTCAATTTTCTCCAGACGTGACTAGAATAAGTCATGTTTTTCCTCCTTATCCTCTTCTTGAGTAGATACATGAGGAATAAAGCTATTTTTTATATCCTTGATCAATTCCTTCAAGTCTTGAAGATATTATTTTCTAGCCATCCCTTTGAGATCCTCTTTACTAGCCATCTTCTTTTCCAATTTAACTAAGTCATCAATTTTCACATTTCCTTTAATCATATCTTCCAACTTGGACACTCTAAAATATATGTCTTCCATTTCATCGTATGTCGGGGATGGATCCTCCGGGGGTTTGAATATTGGAGTGTGATTCTTTCCACTTCCTTTTGGTGGAATTTAACAATAAATATATATCACACCCTAGGGTTTACCACAAATATATCCTTCTACTCAAAGCTATTCAAATGCAAAATGGCATACCTTTTTCAAACCCTGATTAGAAGACTATTTTTGGGTCAAGTTGTAACTGACATAAAAATTGAATTTAGATACCTTTGGGTCTGAAACTTTGGCCTATGGTACCATGATGTGTCATTTTTCCAATTTCATAGGTATGACCTAATTTGGATGTGCCAGCAAAATGATATTTTAAATCTCCCAAAGATTCTTTTTTTTTGCGTATCCAGAAGAGTGAACTTGTAATATATGCCACGTGTTCAATATTTTGTTTCTCTATATGAATATTTTAACACAGATATCATGGTCCGTCTTATTTTATATGCAACTATTCTCACTCAATTTGGATCTCTTATTCCTTAGATATGCATTTTCCCCTAAAACACATGTTTTAGACTAGGTTTTGGACTAGTAAAAAACCCTATATGCCTCCGCAGTTATATTTGAAACTGTAAGGGATAAATATATAAATTTTGGAGTGGAGATATTTTGGCCTGTTATATAAGTTGGTTTTTAACCTTGATGTATGAATCCTTGTAGAAAACAATTTGTAGCAAAAATGCCAAGATTACTTGTTTTGCATAAGCGAGTCCTGAGGAAAGCGCTCTGATACCAAATGTTATTCTACCAAGTCCCTGAAATAACATAAAAAGAGCAGAAATATATCAAAAGAGAGTAATCCACACATTAATAATGAATAACAGGGATAAATAACAATCCCCTTCGAGGGAGGAACCTCCTTACACAATGTACTTGTGTACCCAAGACAAGACAATATCCAATGATGACTAAAATGAGAATATATCCTTCCTATATGTAGGAGACAAAGGTGTGCAATAAAAACTAATAGAACCACTAATAGAACCAAGCTGACATAAATAATATGTAATGCACCACAATATAAGGGGTAATGTGCTACACTATATGGGTTAATGTGCCATCATTAAGGGTTTAACAAGTTCATACCACTATACCTAAATACTTGTACACAAATGGGTTTATGGGGATTAACCCAAAAAATAAAAACATATTTTCCATGTAGGCGACTAGAATCAAGGAACTCAATTGATATTTGCACATGTATTCTGGAACTATGTTAGTTATAGTATCACACCCTAGTTTATCTGTAATTTGTATTATGGTTGACCAAGTCACTCCTTATGCAAATTCATAATAACCCTATTGAATTCTTGTTTAGACAATGTTTTGTTAAGGAAGTAAGGAAGCATCTATCTTTTGTTGGGTGTTATGTGCTAGTTGGATCTTGTTCTGAATTTTGTCTTGTCAGTATGGTTTTTTTTATCATATGCATATAAATATGTATGGATAGGGACAATAGTTACGCTTCCAATTTGTACCAAAGTAGGTGTGAAAGATGTACTCAAATTTCTCTTTCATAAATTAGTTTGATAGAAATGTCTTTATTCATTCTAAATGTTTGTCTAATTTTGGAAAGTATTGTTTTGTTTTCAACAATGAGCAGATGCCATAAAGGATGAGTGTACGAGGACAATAGGTATAGTCTCAATTTCATACAAATGCATTGCTATAGTCTGATAACTAAGGATTCCATGAGTTCTCCAAACCTATTAGTGATAGTAGGTTCTATAAACCAAGTTAGGTCACAAAGGCCCTTTAAAACATAAGAACAAATAGAACCATACCAATGGAGTTTCAAACCTTTGAATAAATTTCAATATTTTGTGAAACACATGTTTATTTCAGTCGCGATTTTAATTCAAAATACGAAAATATATAAGAATATGAACATCTTATATATTGTAAATGACTAAAATATTTTCTTCACTTATAATGCGTATTAAGATTTATTCTTCTTTCATTTTAACTAAATTTAAAATTCCAAAATTTTGAATGGATGGACATACTTTTATCTTAATGTATTTTCACATTGTTTGTACGAATCGATACAAAATGGGAAATCAAGGAAACTGGTAGACTATCACAGGCCTTCAAGTGCAAGACCCCAAAGATATGATCACCTTTTCTCATAATGATATTGTATGGTATGAAATATATTGAACAAACTACAACAATGATAATGTCACCAAAATCCCTTCAATATAGTTTCTAACTTTAATAGAGGAGAGGAAATGAATCCTAGTGCTTGATATACTTTCACCAATTTACAAAACAAAATACGAGGACAAAGGGTTAATGTTTCCTTGTGATATGAGGTGTAAGTAATTCATAAGTGCATTATTTAGATTTTATTAATGACAGTGCATTTATCATTTGTCGTATGTATTGTCATTTCAAACCTTCTTATGTGTTTAGGATTTTTCATATGGCCTAAGTAACAAAAGATGAGAGCAATCAACTAAACAAAGGACCTCATTTGTGAAGAATAGGGGTTGTTGGTGCCATTTTATTGTTAAGGTTATGGTTAAAAATAACAAGATAGCAATATTGACATATAAAATGTATGGGATATGGGGAAGGATGGATTTATCACGATCGATGTAACACTTCAAGTGATTCCAGGTCCATGCATAATCCAAGGATTTCAAGGAATGTCGTTTCTTATGTAGAAACTTGTTTTTTGGATATGATAATTGACTCAATGTGTAAAATATAAATTAAGAAACATGTTAACATGGATGCAATAACTCAAGACATGTATTTATTATTATGCAAGAAAGATGGTTAAGCATCTATAATTGTTTGAGCAATGGAAACTATTAAATCCATCAAAAAAAATGAGATGAGTGTGAACCTTTATTATCATAAACATAAAGGTTATATTTTCTTTTTCCAAAAACCCAATAGTGGAGAGGCATGTCTCTTTTATAATTGGAATTAAAAAAGAAAACATATGTGGGAGATAATGGTTAAGCTAGATCATAATATCTTAATAAATATGTATTCAATATTGAATTCAAATAAATACGAGTGAGTTTGATGTGAATGGTTGATTTAGTATAATAGATTGAGTTGTAGCCATTTAATTTAATTGATTACTTAAATTTGACTTTGTATGTTTTTTGAATTTGGAAATATTAGTTGTACACACTTGTGGTGTTTGATTAAGAACAAATTGAAGTTAGATATTGCAAAATCTTGAGCTATGGTTGGAGCTAGTTATCCAAAGATGTTATCAACTTTGTCCTAATTGGAAAGTCAGTGCCTTCATGGTTGATTATGTATTGGTTGAAACCGTTTCTTTGAGGCAAATTCAATCTTTTGTCCTACATTAAAATATGTATTTATTCTAAAAATATCACACTTAAACACATTGAATTTGGCAGGACGATTATAGGGTGTGAAATGATCTTGTGTGTTTGGCATGGGCAGAAAGCATGGATAAAAAATGTGAATTGGTTGGCCAATAGTCCCAAAAAGAATGAATGATATGTTCAATGAGTTAATTTATACCATGAAATATTGTCCCAATGTTGAAGTGGCCTATGAAATTGATGGTTTTTTCATTAAATTCATAAATGATGAGAAGTTCTTGGACTATTTCCATAAGATTTGGGTTGTTGGAGATCAAATTTGTAGGTGCACATACTCTTTCTTATGTTTATTTTTTTGTGTTTCATAAGGACTAGATATTTGCACTAACTTTGTTCTTTACTTTTAGGGATGTGGGAAAAAGGCCATTAATATTTTCCTCATTCAAATCAAGAGACTAATAATGTTCTCGAGTCACACCATTGTTACCTATAGATAAAATTTATATCTAATCGAAGGAAGAAATTTTCCAACATGTTGAATTGGTTGGTGTATGTGCTACTAACAAATGTTGAACGATATTACTAGTTCAAGTAAATTTTAGAAGAAGGATATTTGAAAAAATATAGGAAAGAGAATCAATTTGAATTATCAATGGAAAAAACTAGAATAAATCCATATAGTGAGTGATTCCCTCATGAGAGAATATATAATGCATACTTAGTCAGGAGTCAAATCAATCATGATAAGTAGTGCCTTGTCACCTGGTATCACATAAATCTTATATTGTGTAATTTCCTTGGTTTATTCATGGAAAATTTTGCAAGCATTCTATAAAGTTCAATTGGTTGTATTTCCCTTCAGGGGAATCAAACACAAGCCTCATCTACAATCATACAAGCCTCGTCACATCTAATGATTGGTTAACCATAGCAATGGATTATTTTACAATTTTTTGATGGGAACTCTTGTTTGTTACTTTTTTAATTTCATGTGTGTGTAATAGAATATGCTTTTATGTTGGGAAACCCATATTCTCAATTGGGATGTTTACATCACTTGTTTTCTTTCTTGAAGTGTTCTTGTTGATTTTTTATACTCTTTCCTTAATAACACGGGTACAATAGGCCTCTTAGGTTGCATGTTTGGAGTGATTTTGTTGATATTAAATGATATTAACTTAATAGAATCTTTGTCAATTCACTCTCAATGTTAACATGTCCTTTAACATTATCTTTTTCATTTATTGTAGGGTGTTTTTTGATAGCATCAACCGCTTATGCACAAGCCAGTCTTATGGAACCTTTTGTTTCTTCACTAGTTTTGAAGACATTCATGTGAAAGTACTTTTGGACTCTATGGAATTTGATTTCTAAAAAAATATGTATATATTGTCTACATATCATATGGTCAAGTTATTGTCATCATTGGCCATGACTATATTCCCTATCTAAATTAAAATTTACGAGGTAGTTATGTAACGTGTATTTAACCATTATTTTGGCCACGTCTTTATGAAATACATGTTCAAGGAGGATGTTGGGATGTAATTTACTTGGTAAAATATACAAGTGAATGCATAATTAACACCTTACTTATGGTCTCAAATTTATCATGTTATGCCAAAAAAAAATTCATATTCCTAAGTCAATCTTAAGCGTGGATTTAGTATTATTATGATTATCTGGTGTTAGAAACATTTCTTACCTTTAGTAATTGTTCGATTGTCCTATGTTATTATGATTATAAATTAAAAAGTATAATTAACTTAGGGAACTATACACTAATTATAAATCAAAATTATCAATCTTATTAATCATGTTTAAGGAGTACAATTGTACTCATGTACACGTTTTTAGCTTAGGTTATTCATTAGGTGTTTTTATTTAACTATGATCATTGTTTATTTTTTAACATACTTTTTTTTTGCAAAGAAAACAACCCAATATCTTCTTTTTTCATCAAAGTGGTTTAACCATCAAGCACAATAGTAATTAGTAACCCTAAATGATTTGACTATATTTGAACCCATAATCTCTCCATTGACCATAGACCTTGAGTAGATGGTTCGACCGATTGAACTAAACCTTAACCTATATTATATAACATATATAAATACACCTATAATAGTAAACATAGTAAGAATAAATAACCAATACCACACATTCACTATGCATATTTATTCATAGTGTGTAATTATTCAATATGTACTTATATACAACATCTCATGGTATTGTAATCATTTCATATTTTATATATTCTATACATTATTTTCACTGTATTTTTGGATCTTTAGTGTTTAATTATTCATTTTGGATATTTAATTTGTGAACAAGTTCATTACACGGCTATTATAATTCAACTTGATTTGTGTCACCTTTAGTAGAATTTTCTTTTTTACAAACAACTAAACCAATGCCTTTTAACCATATTACTTTAAAAAAATCTAAAAATATTTCTATTGAATTCCATTGTAAAACAAATCACATATAAAATATATTCCTTTGTTAGAGTCATCCCTCATCACTGAATATATATTCAGTGACATAAAAATTGATTGTTCATTGGGAGATATCTATCACCAATCAAAACTAATATGTCATTTCCATTGGTACATCTAGTCATTGCAATCACCATTAATAAGATATCACAAAAATTAGCATTAGAAAATAGATCAATTCATGTATGTCATACCCCGGTGTTGACCCTTGGAATGTATCAAATCAAATTATGTAAAATGATGAAAATATGCTAGTAAGAATTCATAGTGCAAAGCTTAAGGCTAGGGACCAACTAGTAAATGGTTAGATTAGGAATTTATGATGTAAATATCCATATATGTGCCATGTGGTGGGATTATCATTATGACTTAGAACTATGTGAGTATTATGTTGTAAAATAATATAATGGTCCAATATGCTTGTGTATAGATCACTAGAGGAGCTATGATTCCACTAGAGGAGAAGAGCAAAGGGGGCGTCTATGGAAAAGTAAATCTTCCTTTTCCAATGTCAGCATTATAACTCATATCCTTTCTACCATGTGACTTAAATTACCTATTTAATTCCTTTGAATTGTTAAGACCAATCATTGAAGGCGTGCAAGAGATTGGTGGGAAAGTCTTCTCACATATAGCATGGCTTGAGTATACTTCTTATGGGTACTCTCAGAGTCCTACATTTTATAGGCATAAGTAATGACGGTTTCATTTTAATCAACTATCTCATTTCCATTCACTTAATCATCCTCCATGCAAGGCAAATTTTGTACTCTACGTAGTATGTGTTCTCTCCATTTCCAACACTTACTATATTGGGAGATTAACCAAAATCATCCCTTTAAAGAGGAGACTGTAAAAATTAGAGTAAACATTGAGGGATGTAGGTAATCATGGAGGCCTAGAAAGTTAGGAAACCTTAACCCATTGTCATTTTTTTTCTCTTTGGATTCCTGAGAACATAATGATTGATTTTACATGTAATTATTTGAAAGCATACAACATGTTGGACTATTTCTACACACACTTAAGAGAATTGTAAGAGAAGGGTTCCTTGAGGGACCGTTGAGCAGATAAAGGGTATGCCTTCCTTTTGTTGTGTTTGATAGTGGAAGAGAGTTCCATCGTTGTGATAATTGAATGGAATGTTTGAAATTCTCAGTGGTGAGAAAATTTTCTAAGCATGACAATTGGGTTTGGCAGGGAGAGAGAGAGAATCATTTAGGTGTTTTCTTTACCTTGGTTACCTCTAGCCTAGGTTGGAGGTGGTATTTGAAAAAATTACATACATTTGGGTGGAAAATTCATCTTACACAACCAATTTCTTAGATATTATTCATCTAAATGATAAGTGTTTTGTAATGAACATACTTGGAAATTTGGAAAAGAGTTATTTTTGGACAGTTTTTGAGCTTTACTAGTCAAGACTGGAGGGGGTTCCAACTAACTCCAAATGGTCTCGAATTTGAAATGAACAGATAGGGTGAGTCTTAAAACATTCCCACATGACCTATGAATAATTTTTATCTCGATTTAATCTCATTCAAACTGGTTTGGTTCTAGGGAGAAACAATGCAATTTTACATAGGAAATTGTGGTCAAATTCCCCCAAGGGTGAAGGTAAAATTGGCTTCCCAACTCAAGTACAACCCTCCCAAATTTGTGAAGTGAGTATTGATATTTTTATCAGACATAAGGGGTTGTCATTACACATGGTTATTATTTCTAAAAACTGGTTATATATTTCCACATTCGTTTAATAACTTTCGGTGAAATTGTTTATGGGGAAATTAAATAAGTTGTCATTACACATGGTTATTATTTCTGAAAATTGGTTATATATTTCCACATTCGTTTAATAACTTTTGGTGAAATTGCTTATGGGGAAATTAAATAACTAGCTCGATTTTGACATATGAAAGGTAGAGTTAAAGGTTCATATCAGGATGTGACATATAGGTACCATATACAGAATACAAATTTCTTCCCCAATAGTATTAAACACCATATAAATCCCTTCATATTATTCTGGTATACAACTCATTCATTATGGGAGTCAAATACATGAAAAATAGTGAATTAGTAGCATGTCATTGCAAGAGTTTCACTTATGGATTTCTTGGATTTCGACCCACAGATAATAGGGACATGGAATTAAAGAGTAAAAAATCATATATGTCTGTCACAAAATCATAAAAATAAAATAATATTCCTCATACAAATCCTATATAAAACTACTTCGGGATTGAAGCCAAAATCCATGAAAACTAGTGATACAATGGCATGAGAATGCAAGTTTTTCACACAAGAGTTTCTTGGATTTAGAGATGAATAGGATATGGTAATGGAATGACATAGAATTACATAATATATGGCTTACAAAAAATCATCAAACTCATAGGAATTTCCTCGTACAAATATGGTATAAAACTACTTCATGATTGAAGCCAAAATCCATAAAATCTAGTGATCCAATGGCTTGAGAATGCAAGATTTTCACACATGAGTTTATTAGATTTATATATGCATAGAATATGGAAATGAAATTACAGATAATTACATAATATATTTTATCCCCAACATCATCAAAATCATAGGAATGTCCTCATACAAATATGAGATAAAGCAACTTCAATATTGAAGCCAAGTCCACGAAAACTAGTTATTAAAGAGCATGGGAATGCGAGCCTCTAACATATGTATTATTGATATGTTGAATTACAGAGAATATGGAAATAATATTACAGATACATACATCATATTTCATAGCTTTGGCACTAAATATACTTATCAAAGTGCAAGCACCACTCCAACAAGTGTGCCCTCAACATGAGAGTGTGGGGGAATGGAGAAGAAGGAATGAGAGAATAAGGGAATAGATGAGAATTAAACTGTATGGTCCTTAAATATGAATATAAAACTCCTTCATTAATCTCCAATAATATTTCTGAATGGCCTCTCCATCAACCAACTTGGAAAGGAATCCAACTCCCTCGAAATTCGTTCATAAGCAGGGAGAGTGAACACTTACCGTGCAATCGACAAGAAAAATATCTCCAAGATGAAGAAAAAAAAATTAACAAATGGTAAAAATTTATTCTCATTCCTCATGGCATCCTTTTATTAACTTCATGAGGCCTCCTAAGTTTGAATTTACCTGCATGGGATTCCTCCAGCTCATCTTAGTGGTTTAGTAACTCTCATGACACTTGTCTTCCTCTTCATGCTCCAATTCTTTCCCCAATTTGAATGGTTGCTTATAAATCCCAAATAAGACATATTGGTCACTATTTCAAGCCCTTTCATGTCATATTTTTCATATGTCTGCAATCAGGTCTGAATTTGTCATAGAATATTTCATCATTTGTTGTCATAGAGTACATGGAATCTCCTTCCAAGTGGCACACCTCGTCTTCTAGTCTATTCCTCTTCCATGGGAGTTACTCTCTTTTACCTATTCAAATTTTTTGGATCATTATATGATATTTTAAACCACATCACCCTCCCATAACTTTTCATTTCCCATGTATTCAAATTTTGATGAAGATCATGCCAAGTGTGTGGGGAATCTAGTCATCCAAAGGATCCACAAGATTGCAAGTGTCTTCATGAACCCATGCCACCATATTTTCTTATAATTTATCATTTATGTGACCCATTTAAATGTGAATATTGTCAGCACCCCAAATTTTCACAAAATTTAAAATTTTGAGATAACATAAAATGTTTACAGTTGCAGTTTGATAACTGCTAGCAGCTATTACAAGATATGAAAAATAAAAGTAACCATTTATCTTTAACACATCTAGACTAATGCTGTTTTAAATTTTGATATGTGATGTAAGTAATCTGCATTCGATTATTTAGCTCTACTGATAGTTTGAACGTCAAGTAGGTGAGGAGTCATTTTCTAGCTGGGGCTTACTTAGCGATTGCTAACGTATCTGGATTTTTGGATCTTTACAGGCTTGACAGGTAATCTTTGACCCAGTAAAAGTTTATTAAGGCGATAAATAAGATATATTTCTCTTAGCGTAGAATATATTGCTTGAGTAAAAGTTCTACTTAGAAGACTCAAGATTCTGCAAGGTAAAGTAATGTTTCTTTTACTTGATCCACAATATTATTTTACTTAATCTTTGTTTCGTAGAGGTTATTAATGTCGCCCTACTATTTGTCTCTTAACAGTAATATCTTTAAGATAGATAAAAATTTCCTTCTAACTTTACTCTAACTGATTTCCAGTTCTTAAAAGAGTTCATGATAATATTTAATAACTCTTCCTTAGACATAAGAGTCTATTGCTATTATCATCATAATAATTAAAGCGCTGCTTATCATTATACAAATAGACCTAAGTCTTTCGGAACATAAGCCTATTGTATTCTTTTCAACTCTGTTTCAATTAGGACTCAACATGGTTAAATTGTTAGCTTAACATCGCTTGCAGTTTATGAGATATCCTCTACATAAAAATTGTCAAGATCGTGGTTGGAATTCCCATTTTCTTCATGAACAACATAATGTGACAATTTCACATTACCCTACTATTTGCGTATATGTGAATAAGATGCAATAAAATCCTAAAGAGTTTACTATTATAACTCTAAATTTTAACTTCATCTTGATTTGATTCGTCTTAGAACTTGGTAAATATTATGGAGTTCCATGATCATGTACTTATAGATTTATATCCTACATCTAGTACCATAGATCCCTTGTTGATTGTAGGAACTATTCTTGTGTATAAGTGTCATTATATCTTTATACACCTTATTAGTTTAATTCTAATTCTTATAACTTAACCATTCATAGTTCATGATTATAAGACCAAGTTACTTAAAGCATTCTCAAACCTGTTCAAGCTTATACTAACCTCTTAATCTTTTTCTTACAAGTTTGATTAAGAAAGGTTATAAAATCCTTACAATACTAGGCATCGAATTCATAAATAAAACCCTTGAGAAACAAGTGCATCGAATCCATATGCAAATCGGTTCTTTACCAAAGCTATTTATAAGGTTAAACATTATGTTTTAATGTTGGTATAACACTTGTTCATCGTCAAGGCTTGACTTTGTTTGGAAATGATATGATTTGGACTTTATGTGATAACACATTATTACTACATGCATAAAGTTTTAACAAATAATTGGGTTCGAATGATTTGCAGTGGAGACTATACGTATAACCCACTATGAACTGAAAATATTTGAGTACACGTGGAAATCTCCTTTCCATGCAATACATTACTTATAAGCCTTGCCTTGCAACCCTAAACTTCATTGCTTCAGCAAGGGTTTCCGTCTCTGCTTCGTTGGGTTCACTGCAGCCATGAGGGATCGCAGTTGCTTGCCTCCAGCTCCATTGTCTGTGTATTTTCTTTGAAGAGTCATTGTTTAGAGTGAGAGTTATAAGCCATAGCTTGTGAATGAATAGTTTTCTGCAACCCAACCTTGTTGTGCGTGAGGATAGTGTTGTATAGTTGGTAGTTCAGTGATGAAATCGTGTTTTGGCCAGTGTCACTACTTGCTCTTACTCCAGTTATCAAAGTGGTTGATAAACCGAACTTAGTTTCCTCCTTCTCAAGTGAATACGAGGTTTGTTGTTCTCGTGGATTCGGTCTGCCTTCATCTTGACCTCGGTTTCCAACATTACAGGTATACATCGTTTTTAAGAAGTTGAGCAATATAACAATTTATAGTTTCAGTTCTTTACACCAGTTTCTAAATATGTTTAGGTTTTCATCTTGCAGGTGACAGTTCACAGAACCTTTGGAAGGAACCACTACCCAAAAGGACCGGCCTATTGTCTATAGGTAATCCCTAGTTACCAAATGGTTCTCCCCACTTGTGCAGACCTTAGGGGGGAGTTTACAGTTGGGAGAAGTTACGGCATGGTTTTTACCCAGTCTTGGGTTGTTGTTCTTCAGTTTACTAGTTTTGGTTTTTGTTTAAACCCTCGCTTACAACAGGGTAACTCCAGCTCAAAGCCGTGATTTGTAAATGCTTGTTTCTCGTGTTTTTACAAATGTTTGATACTTGGTCTGTAGTTTTTTGTTATTTATAACCCCATGTTACAATATGGGTGCACCGGATTTAAGCTGGTTTTTGTACTTTGTTTAAGTTTAAGCCTTTTCATCCTGTCAAGCAATACACAGTTTATTTTAAAAGCATAAGGGTTTTCCTTTGAGCTCGGACTCAGTAATGACTTAAAGCTATTATGGTGACTTGTAAACTAGCGTTTTTACCCTATTCGCTTGAGTAATAACAATTTTACTGTGTATTATTTATTTTGCATAAAAATATTGTTAATGGCTTGAAGACTGTTACTCAGTCATTTTATGTAATTATTTTACCTACAGGCTCAGAAATTTCAAGCTAGGGTTTCCTAAATGAAACCCTTTTTTTGAATAATTCTTTCAATTAATTTGAGTAGGTTCTTTATTTGTAAAACAATATTGTTTTTAAATTAATATTATTATCTGTATATATTTTTGTTATAAAGACTGTAACCAATCTACAATAGTTCAATTGTTCAATGATAATGTTTCAAATAGTAGAATTATAGCTTAACTGTTTTTCTTTTATTAAAACAAAGAAAATAATAAAGGGTTTCGACCCTGTAGTTACTCTTCTTGTATAAACCTGTTAATAAATTCAGATCAGTTTTTACATAGATATGTAATGTTAAAATTAATTATAATCCTATTCTTATTATTCTTACTGAAATGTTAGCAAGAATTCTTATTAGAGTTATTTGTAACATCCATTTAGTAACCAGTCTGTTTTTGATAAACAATAAATATTTTCCATAAAAACCTTTCTTGTTTACAATAACTATTGTCTTAGTTTAGCTAACATTATAGTAAATAAACTAAGTATTATAGTTTATTTCTTTGTTTATCTGAACGTACTAAGTAGTTTAAATGTATCTTTTCTACTGCATTTACAATTAGTTATTAGATAAAACACAAAGGAAATAGTGATAACATAATACAGTTTATTCTCATGCACTTGAGTAAAAGAATACTTCATTTATCTACTAAGGTATCTTTTTAACCTAATAATTCTTCTACCTTTAATGGAATATTGCTACTTCACTATCAGTATATTTACAATAACAAATAACATAAATAACCAGGTTATTGGTCTTTTGATACTAATCTACATACTGCAATGAAATACTTTGCTATTATGAAATGCATATTACATCTATTCATTTCAATTTAGTACTCATTTCCTTCATCTACTTTAAATACTTGGCCTGTGTTGGAGTACGGTCTGGTCCTTCCAGGTGTGGAAAAACACAGGTTAGAAATTTTTTTCATCTATTCAAATTCATTCCTTCAAATATCTAAAAAGATTACTAACTCTAATATTTTTACAACTAAATATTTAACATTTAGATAACAATCAGATTCACTTTTAACCATTTAACACAGTAAAACAAAAGGATTTTAGAACCTGATTAAGCTAGACAACAACAGTGTTAAGAGGTTGCTCCTCCCTACCAACTCTTGGAGAGTGCCCAAACAACGCTTCTTCAGGACCCCCGAGCTTGTTCCTGGTCTCCTTGGCTAATAAATGGTGGAGCAAGCAAACAATAAACTAGTCCAATGACTCAGTAATGACCCTGCACTCAGCAGTAAGATCCTTTAGCTAAAAAGCTGCACTAGATCACTTAGCAGTTAACCCCTCAAACTATTTCCACAAATTCCCTTGCCATTGAACTTCTCTGAAGTACATTCACCTGAATGTTCACTTCTCTAGAATGAGTAGCCTCAGCTCTCTTCAATGGGAATTTTTATTAAGATTGCCTAGCGATTTTGGGTCAGTTGTCATTAATTGAGCCACCTGCTCTGATCCCACTTTCTTGGGGGATCATGACCACAAATGTAGGGAGGTTTCCACCTGCAATAGTTGGAAGAGGTTTGAGGATGCTGACACCTGTTTGTTTTCTCTCCACCCAGTCTCCTCCACCAATTTGACCAGTAAACACTCTTTTAACAGCCCTCCTAAGCTGTTGTCTCCACTTTCAATTATTTATAATTAAAATATTTAGAATTACATTTAATATCCTTGACTCTGCTGAGTCATCAGTGCAACTTAGCATAAAATTTAACATATTGTCTTTGAATAAAATCAAAATAAAAAAATATTGTTTTTTTTTGCAAAATTGGGGCATGTGACATACACACCCCCTAAGAATATAACATCGTCCTCGATGTTATTTATTATTCATCTTCAGAATTCCCCTGGAATAGAATTGGATATGCATCTCGCATATTGCTTTCCAATTCCCAAGTGGTTTCCTCTGGACTAAGGTGCTTCCATTGCACCTTCACCTGTCCAATGGTGTGGTTCCGAAGTGTGATCTCCCTCTGCCCGAGGATACAATCAGGTTCCACCAGAAAATATCCTTTTGGTTCCACCTGTACACCATTCTAGTTAACAACATGAGTAGCATCATGAACATATTTCTTTAATACAGAAATGTGAAAAACATTATGTACTCTTAAATTTGGTGGTAACACTAATTGATAAGCTACTTGTCCAATCCTGGACATAATTTCAAATGGACCATAGTAACGAGGTGCTAATTTTGCACAACTCCCCAATATTAGAGAGCTCTTTTTGGGCCTCACCTTGATGAACACATGTTCACCTACCTGAAACTCCTTTGGAGTTCTTTTTAAGTCTGCTTGACTTTTCTGCCGATCCTGCGCAACTTTCAAATTACCCTGCACCTTTTTTACAATTTCTTCCATTTCCTTTAACAATTCAAGACCTAATACCAATCTATCCACTGGATTAATCCAAGAAATAGGAGTATTACATTTCCTTCCATACAAAATTTCAAAAGGACTAAATCTGGCTGATGTCTGATAATTATTATTATAAGCAAATTCTACCAGATGCAAATAATCCTCCCATTTACCTAGTTGGTCTTTCACATACATTCTTAATAAATCTTCCAGTACTTGGTTTACCCTTTCAGTTTGTCCATCTGTTTGAGGATGGAAAGAAGTACTAAAATTTAATGTAGCGTTTAATCCTTTAAATAGAGACTTCCAAAAATTACCTGTAAATTTAGGATCTCTATCTGAGATTATTACTTTCGGTATTCCATGCAATCGAAAAATCTATTTTAGAAAGATATCAGCTATGTTTGCAGCTTTATATGGAGTTTTAACAAGTATAAAGTGAGCTACTTTACTTAACTTATCGACTACTACCATGATAGAGTCATTTAAATTCTGATTTCTAGGTAGTCTAGTAACAAAATCGAGACTGATTATTTCCCATTTCTAGCTAGGAATGGGTAATGGCTGAAGTAATCCTGCTGGGTGTTGATGTTTAATTTTCACCTGCTGACATTTAAAGCAACTAGCGATATATTCTTCTACTTCAGTCTTCATAGTTGGCCAAAAAATTCTTTTCTTAGCATAGTTATAGTCTTTGGATAGCCTGGATGACCCGAGTATGGAATTTTATGAATTTCATCCAGAATTAACAGCTTAACTTTAGGTATGTTAGGTACATACATTCTGTCTTTATACAGTAAAAATTCTTTGGCATTCAAACTGTACCCTTTACTTAAGCTTTCTGTTGGATTTTCTTTAGTTTTTGCTTGTAAATTTTGGTAAATTTCATCTTGTTCTATTCCTACTTTAAGCTGTTCATCCAAATCTGTAGTATAAGTGCTGATAGATGCTGCAAAATTCAGCCTTGCATTCCTACTTAATGCATCATCAACTTTATTTTATTTACCTTTTATGTGCTAAATTTCAAAATCATACTCACTTAGGAAAGGTAGCCATCTAGCTTGTCTGGCATTTAGATTAGGTTGATCTAACAGATACTTTAATCCTTTATTATCAGTCATTAAAATAAATTTTCTGCCAATTAGGAGATGTCGCCACATCTTTAGAGCATGTATAATAGTTGCTAATTCTAGATCGTATGTTGCATAATTATTTTCATGTATTTTTAACTTTCTTGACTCATAGGCAATAACATGCCCTTCTTGAGTCAGAACACCGCCTATGCCATCATTGCAGGCATCAATGCACACTATAAATTCTTTATTAGGATCAGCTATTCTTAAAATAGGTGCACTAGTTAATAAAGTTTTTAACTTTTAAAAGATTTCTTCGCATTTTTGGTTCCAATCAAACTTCTTCCCTTTCTTCTGTAAATAATTTATCGGATTCACGATCCTTGAAAAACCTTCAATGAATCTCCGGTAGTAACCGGTAATTCCCATGAAAGATCGAACATCAGTTACATCCTTAGGAACTGGCCAATCTTTGATTGCTTTTATCTTTTTGGGATCTACTGAAGTCCCTTCCTTGGTCACCACATGACCCAAGAACTGAATCTTATCCTTGAAGAAATCACATTGACTAAACTTTGCAAAAATTCGATGATCTCGTAATTCTTGCAAAACAATTTTTAAATGTTCTTTATGTTCTTCTTCAGTTTTTGAATAGATTAAAATGTCATCGATGAACATGACTACAAACTTATCTATATACTTATGCATAACGTTGTTCAATAAACACATGAAAATAGCTGGAGCATTAGTAAGCCTGAATGGCATGACGACAAACTCGTAATGACCATATTGAGTTCTAAAAGATATCTTAAAGATGTCTTCATCTTTAATCCTAACTTGATGATATCCAGACCTTAAATCTATTTTCGAAAATACCGTGGCTCCACGTAGTTGATCAAACATATCATCTATGCGAGGCAACGGATATCAATTTTTAATAGTCATCTTATTCAACTAACGATAATCTATGCAAAGTCGCATGGTTCCATCCTTTTTCTTAACGAAGATGACAGGTGTCCCCCAGGGAGGCACACTAGGTCGAATATACTTTTTATCAATTAGTTCTTTTAATTGGGACTTTAATTCATTAAGTTCAAGTATGTTCATTCGATAAGGGGCCTTTGAGCTAGGTACTGCACCAGGTACCAACTCAATGGTGAAATCCAATTCCCTTTTCGGAGGTAGTCTTGACATTTCTTCAGGGAATACATCAACATATTCTCTTAAGACTGGTATATCTTCCAATTTTAATTTATCTGTCTTATTTAGATTCTCCTCATTAGTTATTGTTACTGCATAAGCTTTGCATCCCTTCCTAACAACTATCTTAAGCTATAGAGAAGAAATCTGCCTTATGGTGGTTTTTCTAAGGATTCCTTTTACACTTACTAGTTTTTCATCATTGTTTAAACATGTGAAGGTTTTATCATAACGATTTAAAATTACCCTATGTTGTTCTAACTAGTCCATACCAATCAGTAAATCATAAGAACCTAGAGGCAATACATTAAGCTTTATAACAATTTCAAAATGATCCATAACTACTGCACATTCTTTTACAAAACAAGTTACCTTCCTTTTAGCACCAGTGGCTCACTGAACCAACCAAGAATTTTCAAATTTTTCAACAGGTAACTTACATTTTTCTACCATTTTAGGTGCAATATAACTGATACTAGCTCCAGGATCAATTAAAATAGTTACAGGGGTTTGATTTATCATACCTTCTACTTCCACCATGGAAGTCTGATATTCTTCTTGTCGATTCTCCAAAGCTGCGTTGATTCTGGGCATAGTCCTCGCTAATTCCCCAACAGTCATCTCCTCCTGTATGGTATGAATATTGCTAACAGTCTTCTTCCGATTAGGACAGAATGAAGCATAGTGTGGGCCATTACACTCCCAGCACTTTATAGGTTCTTTGTGCTCAAAGTTCTTGGTATAATTACCATGGTTATTAGCAAATTATTTACCCTTGGAATTATTCTGATTGTTTGGAGAATTATTCTTATTTCCTTGGAAGTTCTTATTATTAGGATAATTTCTATCCTTATTGTTCTTAGAATTTCTGTTGGGCACAAAATCCTTCTTCTTTTGTTCATACTGGTTATTATTTTTCTTGGCTTTCCAGTTAGCCAAGCTTTTCGTCTTCCAATTCTGTTCAAAACAGAAGTTAGCTTTCCTCATATCTTCTTCCAAAGTCTTTGGATTGTCATATTCAATCATGTCCTTAATATGATAAGGTAGACAGCTGAGGAATCGGTGTACCTTTGGTTTATCATCTACAAGGTATGGCACATACCTAAGTAGACTAAAAAACTTACTGTTTAGATCTTTCATTGTCATTGATCCTAATTTAAGCTCATAAAATTCTTTTGCTCTCTCTTCATAATATTGCTCAGACAGAAATTTCTTTTTAAAGTACCTCTTAAAGGTACTCCAATTTACATTCTTCTCTTTAATTCCTTTAACTCTCTTCAAGTCCTGCCACCAAATGTCAACCTTTCCTGAGAGGTTGTAGATAGCCATTCTAGCCTTTAACTGGTTAGAATAGTTATATATTTGGAAGTAATTTTTCATCCCAGATAACCAGGGTTCCGCTTTGTCCCCCTTCTCAGTCTCTCCATTGAATGTTGGTGGTTTTATCTTTTTGAATTTCCCAAAAATTTCCTCATAAGGTTTGTATTTCCTCTTTTTAGAGTAATGATTATCATCACTACTATCACTAGTAGAATGGAAATTTCATTGTTCACCAAACACCTCAGAAGATGAAATGCTTTCATCTTTAGTATGTTTCATCTTTTTGGATTTACGTTGATGACTTGTATCTTCTGATTCAACTCTTCTACCCCTACCCTCAGTTTGAAACCTTTCTGTTAGGATTTGATTCAACTCCTCCTGAGCCCTCAGAATCCTTTCATTTTCTCGTTTTACAGACTCCATTTCAGATTTTAGGTCTTTTACAGTTTGTAACAGTTATGAGGAATTGGTACTTAAATCCTCTGGTATAGGATCTCTTGATAAGTTTCCTGGTTCAGTAATTGGAGATTCCTCCTCTGCATATTCTTCCAGCCTTTCCATACCTGTTTGTTAAACTTCAGAAAACAATTTCTCTGTTGAATAACATTTAAAAGAAAATACATCAACATAATAATTCAATTTACTGTTCCATAAAAGTTAGTTAGGCTTCATCAAGGCCTAGTGTTTGAACCTTGTGCTCTGATGCCACAAGTCAGCACCCAAAATTTTCACAAAAAATTAAAATTTTGAGATAACATAAAATGTTTACAGTGCAGTTTGATAACTGCTAGCAGCTATTATAAGATATGAAAAATAAAAGTAACCATTTATCTTTAACACATATAGAATAATGTTGTTTTAAATTTTGATATGTGATGTAAGTAATCTGCATTCGATTATTTAGCGCTACTGATAGTTTGAATGTCAAGTAGGTGAGGAGTAATTTTCTAGCTGGGGCTTACTTAGTGATTGCTAACATGTTTGGATTTATGGATCTTTATAGGCTTGACAGGTAATCTTTGACGCAGTAAAATTTTATTAAGGCGATAAATCATATATATTTGTCTTAGTGTAGAATATACTGCTAGAGTAAAAGTTCTACTTAGAAGACTTAAGATTCTGCAAGGTAAATTAATGTTTCTTTTACTTGATCCACAATATTATTTTACTTAATCTTTGTTTCGTAGAGGTTATTAATGTCGCCCTATTGTTTGTCTCTCAACAGTAAGATCTTTAAGATAGATAAAAATTTCCTTCTAACTTTACTCTAAGTAATTTCCAGCTCTTAAAAGAGTTCATGATAATATTTCATAACTCTTCCTTAGACATAAGAGTCTATTGCTATTATCATCATAATAATTAAAGCGTTGCTTATCATTATACAAATAGACCTAAGTCTTTCGGAACATAAGACTATTGTATTCTTTTCAACTCTGTTTCAATTAGGACTCAACATGGTTAAATTATTAGCTTAACATCGCTTATAGTTTATGAGATATCATCTACATAAAAATCGTCAAGATCGTGGTTGGAATTCCCATTTTCTTCATGAACAACATAATGTGGAGATTTCACATTACCCTACTATTTGCTTATATGTGAATAAGATGCAATAAAATCCTAAAGAGTTTACTATTCTAACTCTAAATTTTAACTTCATCTTGATTTGATTCGTCTTAGAACTTGGTAAATATTATGGAGTTCCATGATCATGTACTTATAGATTTATATCCTACATCTAGTACTATAGATCCCTTTTTGAGTGTAGGAACTATTCTTGTGTATAAGTGTCATTATATCTTTATACACCTTATTAGTTTAATTCTAATTCCTATAACTTAACCATTCATAGTTCATGATTATAACACCAAGTTACTTAAAGCGTTCTCAAACCTGTTAAATATTATACTAACCTCTTAATCTTTTTCTTACAAGTTTGATTAAGAAAGGTTATAAAATCCTTATAATACTAGGCAACGAATTCAAAAATAAAACCCTTGGGAAACAAGTGCATCGAATCCATATGCAAATTGGTTCTTTACCAAAGCTATTTATAAGGTTAAACATTATGTTTTAACATTGGTATAACACTCGTTCATCGTCGAGGCTTGACTTTGTTTGGCAATGATATGATTTGGACTTTATGTGATAACACATTATTACTACATGCATAAAGTTTTAACAAATAATTGGGTTCGAATGATTTGTAGTGGAGACTATACGAATAACCCACCGTGAACTGAAAATATTTGAGTACACATGGAACTCTCCTCGCCATGCAATACGTGACTTATAAGCCTTACCTTGCAACCCTAAACTTCATTGCTTCAGTGAGGGTTTTCATCTCTGCTTTGTTGGGTTCACTGCAGCCATGAGGGCTCGTAGTTGCTTGCCTCCAGCTCCACTGTCTGTGCATTTTATTTGAAGAGCCGTTGTTTAGAGTGAGAGTTATAAGCCATAGGTCGTGAATGCATAGTTTTCTGCAACCCAACCTTGTTGTGCGTGAGGATAGTGTTGTATAGTTGGTAGTTTAGTGTTGAAATCGTGTTTTGGCCACTGTCACTACTTGCTCCTGCTCTAGTCGTCAAAGTGGTTGATAAATTGAACTCAGTTGCCTCCTTCTCATGTGAATGCGAGGTTTTTTGTGCTCGTGGAGTCAGTCTACCTTCATCTTGACCTCGGTTTCCAACATTACAGGTATACATCATTTTTAAGAAGTTAAGCAATATAACAATTTATAGTTTCAGTTCTTTACACCAGTTTCTAAATATGTTTAGGTTTTCATCTTGCAGGTGACAGTTCGTAGAACCTTTGGAAGGAACCACTAGCCAAAAGGACCGGCGTACTGTCTACGGGTAAGCCTTGGTTACCAAATGGTTCTCCCTGCTTGTGCAAACCTTAGGGGGGAGTTTACAGTTGGAAGAAGTTACAGCATGGTTTTTACCCAGTCTTGGGTTGTTGTTCTTCAGTTTACTAGTTTTGGTTTTTGTTTAAACCCTCGCTTACAACAAGGTAACTCTGGCTCAAAGCCGTGATTTGTAAATGCTTGTTTCTCGTGTTTTTACAAATGTTTGATACTTGGTCTATTGTTTTTCATTATTTAAAACCCCATGTTACAATATGGGTGCACCGGCTTTAAGCTGGTTTTTGTACTTTGTTTAAGTTTAAGCCTTTTCGTCCTATCAAACAATACATAGTTTCTTTTAAAAGCATAAGGTTTTCCTTTGAGCTCGGACTCAGTAATGACTTAAAGCTATTATGGTGACTTGTAAACTAAGGTTTTTACCCTATTCGCCTAAGTAATAACAATTTTATTGTGTATTATTTATTTTGCATAAAAATATTGTTAATGGCTTAAAGACTGTTCCTCAGTCATTTTATGTAATTATTTTACCTACAGGATCAGAAATTTCGAGCTAGGGTTTCCTAAATGAAACCCTTGTTTTTGAATAATTCTTTCAATTAATTTGAGTAGGTTCTTTATTTGTAAAACAATATTGTTTCTAAATTAATATTATTATCTCTCTATATATTTTTGTTATAAAGACTGTAACCAGTCTACAATAGTGCAATTGTTCAATGATAATGTTGCAAATAGTAGAATTATAGCTTAACTATTTTTCTTTTATTAAAACAAAGAAAATAATAAAGGGTTTCGACCCCGTAGTTACTCTTCTTGTATAAACCTGTTAATAAATTCAGATCAGTTTTTACATAGATATGTAATGTTAAAATTAATTATAATCCTATTCTTATTATTCTTACTGAAATGTTAGCAAGAATTCTTATTAGAGTTATTTGTAACATCCATTTAGTAACTAGTCTGTTTTTGATAAACAATAATTAGTTTCCATAAAAACCTTTCTTGTTTACAGTAACTATTGTCTTAGTTTAGCTAACATTATAGTAAATAAACTAAGTATTATAGTTTATTTCTTTGTTTATCTGAACGTACTAAGTAGTTTAACTGTATCTTTTCTACTGCATTTACTATTAGTTATTAAATAAAACACAAAGGAAATAGTGATAACATAATACAGTTTATTCTCATGCACTTGAGTAAAAGAATACTTCATTTATCTACTAAGGTATATTTTTAACCTAATAATTCTTCTACCTGTAATGGAATACTGCTACTTTACTATCAGTATATTTACAATAACAAAGAACATAAATAACCAGGTTATTGGTATTTTTATACTAATCTACATACTGCAATGAAATACTTTGCTATTATGAAATGCATATTACATCTATTCATTTCAGTTTCTACTCCTTTCCTTCATCTACTTTAAATACTCTGTATGTGCTGGAGTACGGTCTGGTCCTTCCAGATGTGGAAAAACACAAGTTAGAATTGTTTTTCATCTATTCAACTTCATTCCTTCAAATATCTAAAAAAACTACTAACTCTAATATTTTTGCAACTAAATAGTTAACATTTAGATAACAATTAGATTCATTTTTAACCATTTAACACAGTAAAACAAAAATATTTTAAAACATGATTAAGCTGGACAACAACAGTGTTAGGAGGCTGTTCCTCCCTACCAACTCCTGGATAGCACCCAAACAACGCTTCTTCAGGACCCCCGAGCCTGTTCCCGGTCTCCTTGGCTGAGAACTGGTGGAGCAAGCAAACAATAAACTAGTCCAATGACTCAGTAATGACTCTACACTCAGCAGTAAGATCCTTCAGCTGAAAGCTGCACTAGATCACTTAGCAGTTAACCCCTCAAACTCTTTCCACAAATTCCCTTGCCATGGAACTTCTCTGAAGTACGTTCACCTAAATGTTCACTTCTCTAGAATGAGCAGCCTCAGCTCTCTTCAATGGGCATTTTTATAAAGATTGCCTAGGTCTGTTGGGTCAGTTGTCATTAATTGATCCACTTGCTATGATCCCACTTTCTTGGGGGATCATGACCCCAAATGTAGGGAGGTTTCCACCTGCAACAGTTGGAAGAGGTTTGCAGATGCTGCCACTTGTCTGTTTGCTCTCCACCTAGTCTCCTCCACCAATTTGACCAGTAAACACTCTTTTAACAGCCCTCCTAAGCTGTTGTCTCCACTTTCATTTATTTATAATTAAAATATTCATAATTACATTTAATATCCTTGACTCTGCTGAGTCATCACTTGCAACTTAGCATAAAATTTAATATATTGTCTTTGAATAAAATCAAAATAAAAAAATATTGTTTTTTTTTTGCAAAATTGGGGCATGTGACAAATATGGTAAACTAAATTCCTTTTGGGTCCCATATCCCTTTATTACAAAATTTATGTCTCCATCCTGACCTAGGAAACTAGTAGGTTGGTGTAACATTATTTACAAGTAGTCTTATTTGAAAATTATCTAATTGGGGACATGACAGTCCTCCCCACTCGATATTGCTTGTACTCAATAAATTTCAAACATGGATTTTGAATAACCTTCTTTCCTTCCAAAACTTTGCTTCAAACCTTAGCTGCAATTTGAGTAGTGGCACTCATGTACTACAATTGTGTGTTTCCAAAAGGAAAGATATGTGGATATTTTAATATTGATATATCCTATGACATATCCACTAACACCAAAAGAATTAACAAAATCCATCAAAACAAAATTTGCACAAATAATCTTTACCTCCATCTTTTGAAAACCTTTTCTGAACTTTCATCCCTTTTTTATTCTATATAATTCTTTGAAGTTGGTACTGAGTTTCCAAACTTGAATTTCCTTAATCCAAGAAAGCTTCAAAGAGGAACCACCATGCTTGTTGTTTTTCTACTCTTATTACAATCACCTTCTCAAATGGTGAATCAATATCCCTAACTACTTGTTGCCCCAAAAATTGAATCCAAGCAATACTCGGATCCCATTGCTTATATTGCACCATTCCAAACATCATGAATACAAAAGATAGATCATTAAAGTACATAACTACATCATACAATTGTAAATCAAGAAGGTACATCATCAAAGGATCATGAAATTTCTTTTACATCCAAGTAAGTAGATTATCATGTGACCCATACACACAAGCATCAAGATTCAAGTATTATATCAAATCTGCTCCAATGACATAGGTGAGGATCCCATGTCCTATTATGCTGCTCCAAAATATTGTAAGATGCATCAAAATAATAATCATCCATGTGTTCTTTCATCCAAGAAGTGAATGAAGAACCTCCACTAAAATATGACCAAATAAGGAGCAAAGATAACATGAATACTTCAAGTGGCTCAAACAAATCTTAATACACCCATGAATATGTATATCATCATAATGTAACAAAGGATGCTTATGAAAATGTAAATAAGATGGAACTCTAGTCATGTCATCATCAAAAGGATATATAGGACGTCTATACTCTTCATTTGGAACCATAAAAAAGAAACCTTTCACCCATACTTCATTAGGATGAATGATGCGAAATGTGGAAGTGTAGGATGTAGGAGAAAGAAAAACCTAACCCAAACGATTAGAAAGTGAAAATTTTCATCATGTGAAGGATACATAGGTGTAGAACTATGTATCTCCCTAAAACTTGTGACACTTTCCTCATATGTTGGTTCCAAGGTAGTGGAATCATGCGCTGATTCCAAAAGTGTGTAACCATTATCAAGAGGCGGTTCAAGTTCCTCTTCCACCACAACAAGTGATTGCATCTCATAGAGCTCATATTCAAACACATCAAGAACCTACAATTTTTCTTTTTTCTCGTGATCCCTCATGTGATGAGAATCCACCAAGCAATCTATCATATGACAATCTGAAACAAAGGAGGAAGAACAAGTATCTCGGAACCTCTTAAGAAGTTGCTCATTTTGAGGTTTGAGCTTATGAATATCCTTAGTATTATTCAAATAGGATTCATTTAACCATTCATTAATCTCAACCAAATTGTTTCTATAAAAGGAAAATACATGAAATCACCTTCAATGTTGCACATTGCTCTTTGAATCTTCTCCATATCTTCAAGGAAGGATGGCTCCTCCAATAAAGAAACTTTCCAACAAGAATTTGATACTAATGCTTTAGTGTCATGGAGTATGCTAAGGACCTCATGGATATTCATTTCACTTATCTTCAAAAACCCTTCAATGAAGGGTGGTTAATGGGAGTAAACCTACTCTTATTCTTTCTTCTTGATTTGATCAACTTCTTGAATCTCAAGTAGTGATGGGGAAGTTGATCTTATCTCTTCATTATCTGTCACAAGGTATTCATCTTCATGCTTATGATAACTTTGTATTGTAGGAACATTTTGAAATCTGATCTGTATGTCACCAACATAGATTTATGAGCACCCATCCTTAGGTACTCCTTCATATTTCAAGGATCCATCAGTAGATTCTATTTGATTTGCACAACTCCCATCAGTAAGGATTGTGTGCTTGTATTCACCTTATTTTCATGAACCAATTGTCCTCATGAACCAATTCCACCTTATTTTCTTATAATTTATCATTTATGTGACCCATTTAAATGTGAATATGGTAAACTAAAGTACTTTTGGGTCCCAGAGCCCCTTATTACAAAATTTATGTCTCCATCTCAACCTAGGGAGCTAGTAGGTTGGTGGAACATTATTTTCAAGTAGTCTTATTTAGAAATTATTTCATTGGGGACATGACAGTCCTCCCCACACAATATTGTGTATCCACAAGCAATTTCAAACATGGATTTTTAATAACCTTATTTCCTTCCAAAACTTTTCTTCAAACCTTAGCTGCAATTTGATTAGTGGCACTCATGTACTACAATTGTGTGTTTCCAAAATTAAAGATATGTCGATATTTGAATATTGATATATCTTGTGACATCACCAGTAAAACCAAAAGGATTAATAAAATCCATCAAAACAAAATTGTCACAAATAATTTTTACCTCCATCTTTTGAAAACATTTTCTGAACTTTCATCCCTTTTTGCTTCTGTATAATTCTTTGAAGTTAGGACCGAGTTCCCAAACTTGAACTTCCAAGATTCCAAAAAAGTTTCAAAGAGTAAACACCATTCTTGTTCTTTCTCTACTTTGATTACAATCACCTTCTCAAGTGGTGACTCAATATCGCATACTTCTTGTTTCCCCCAAAATTGAAACCAAGCAATACCTAGATCCCATTGCTTGTATTGCACTCTTCCAAACATCATGAGTACAAAAGATAGATCATTAAAGTACATGAATACATCATAAAATTTTACATCAAGAAGGTGCATCATCAAAGGATCATGAAAGTTATTGTACATTCAAGTAAGTAAATCATCATGTGGCCCATACACACAAGCATCGAGTATTATATCAAATCTGCTCCAATGACATAGGTGAGGATCCCATGTCCTAATGTTTCTCCAAAAGATTGTAAGATTCATTAAAACAATAATCATCCATGTGTTCTTTCATCCAAGAAGTGAATGAAGAGCCTCCACTAAAACCAAATAAGGAGCAAAGATAACATTAAGACTTCAAGTGGCTCAAAGGAATCTCAATACACACATGAATATGTATATCATCATAATGTAAAAGAGGATACTGCTGAAAATGTAAAGAATATGGAACTCCAGTCATGTCATCATCAAAAGGAGAGATAGGAAGTCTATACTCTTCATGTGAAACCATAAAAAAGAAACCTGCAAAAATATGGAAGTGTTGTATGTAGGAGAAAGAACCAACTCACACAAGGGATTAGAAAGTGCAAAATTTTCATCATGTGAAGGCTCCATAAGGGCAGGATTATGAATCTACCTGAAAAGTGGGACCCTTTCCTCATATGTTGGTTCCAAGGTAGTGGAATTATGCACTGCTTCCAAAAGTGTGTAACCATTATCAAGAGGCAGCTCAAGCTCCTCTTCCACCACAACAAGTGATTGGATCTCATCAATATCATATTCAAACACATCAAGAACCTACAATTTTACATGTTTCTCATGATCCCTCATGTCATGAGAATCCTCCAAGCAATCTACCATATGACAATATGAAACATAGGAGGAAGAACAAGTATCTTGCAACCTCTTAAGAAGTTGCTCATTTTGAGCTTTGAAATTATGAATATCCTCATTATTATTCAAGTAGGCTTCATTTAACCATTCATTAAGCTCAACCAAAATGTTTCTATAAAAACTAAAAGACATGAAATTTCCTTCAATGTTGCACATTTCTATTTGAATCTTCTCCATGTCTTCAAGGAAGAATGTCTCCTACAATGAAGAAACTTTCCAACAAGAATTTGATACGAGCTTTAGTGTCATGGAGTATGTTAAGGGCCTCATGGATATTCATTTCACTCATATTAAAATACCCTTCAATGAAGGATGGTTCATGGGAGTGTGCCTCATCTTCTTCTTTCTTCTTGATTTGATCAACTTCTTGAAGCTGAAGTGGTGATGGGGAAGTTGATCTTGGCTCTTCATTATTTGTCACAAGGTATCCATCTTCATTCTTATGAGAAATTTGTATTGCAGAAACATTTTCAAATATGATATCTATGTCACCAACATAGATTTGTGAGAACCCATTAGTAGGTACTCCATAGTTCAAGAATCCATCAGTAGATTCTATTTTATTTTCACAACCCCCATCAGTAAGGATTAAGTTCTTGCATTCACCTTCATCTTCATGTTCTTCTTTGCAATCACCTCGAATTGATTGATTCTATACTTCGTGAATATTTTCCTCTTCCTTTAATGGTGTATCTAATATTTTTTCATCTCCTTTAGTATAAAATATATTCCACATGATGTCCTTCTAAGCGTTTATAGATTCCTCATTTAGCAAGATAAATCTTTTCTCTTTTCACAAGTAGGTTGATTTTTATTTAATGAGTGTAATTTTTCCTTATTGTGCCTAAATCCATACAACCAATCATCAAAGTCTTCAAAAATAATTTTCTTATGTGTCTCTCCATGATTGAAACTGCTACTACCCCATGCTTCCAGCTTACCCCTATGTTGGCTAGTCATCAATTTGAACCCTCATAAGTTGCTTGGTTGTATCATCAAAATATGACTTCATGAGTTTCTTAAAATCATCCCTATCATCCATAACTTCAATAGGTTCCAATACCATGCTCTGATACCATTGTAATTTCCCTACTTGAAAATTTGGGAAAGAGTTCTTTTTAGACTATTTGTGAGTTTTACTAGTCAAGACTAAGGGGGGTTCCAACTGATTCAAATGGTATCGAATTTGAAATGAAAGGATAAGGTGAGTCTTAAAACATACCCAAATTACCTATTATTACTTTTTATCTTAATTTAAGCTCCTGCAATATGGTTTGGGGCTAGGGATAAATAATGCAAATTTAGATAGGAAATTGTGGTCAAATTCCCCCAAGGGTGGAGGTAAAATTCGCTTCCCAACTCAAGTACGACACTCCAAAATTTGTGAAAATATTATTTATATTGTTATGATACATAAATGGCTTTCATTACACATTGTTATTAGTTCTGCAAACTGGTTATAGAGTTCCACATTCCTTTGATAACTTTTAGTGAAATTGCTTATGGGAAAATTGCATAACTAGCTCAATTTTGACATATGAAAGGTGGAGTTAAAGGTTCAGATAAGGATGTGAAATAGAGGGACCATATACAAAATACTAATTTATTTCCCAATAGTATTAAACACCATATAAATCCCTTCATATAAGTATGGTATACAACTCATTCAGTATGGGAGTCAAATACATGAAAACTAGTGAATTTGTAGCATGGAATTGCAAGAGTTTCACGTATGGATATATTGGATTTAGACCCACGGAGAATAGGGACATGAAACTACAGATTAAAAAATTATATATGGATGTCACAAAAGCATCAAACACATAGAAATTTCCTCTTACAAATCTGATATAAAGCTACTTCAATATTAAAGCCAAATCCATGAAAACTAGTTATTCAAGAGCATGGGAATGTGAGTGTCTAACATATGTATTATTGATATTTCGACTTACAGAGAATATGGACATGATATTATAGAGTCATACATCATATTTCATATCTTTGGCACCAAATATACTAAAAAAAGTGCAAGCACCACTCCAACAACTACGCCCTCAACATGAGAGTGTGGGGCAATGGAGAAGAAGGAATGAGAGAATAGGGGCATAGATGAGAATTATATTGTATGGTCCTTCAAAATGAAAATAAAAATACTTTATCAATCTCCAATGAGAGATATGAATGAACTCTCCATCAACCAACTTGGAAATGAATCCAACTCCCTCGAAATTGGTTCACAAGTAGGGAGATTGAACACTCATTGTGTAATGGACAAGAAAAAGCTCTCCAAAATGCCAAAGGACAATTAACAAATGATAAAAAGATAATATGATTCCTCATGAAATAATTTTATTAACTTCATGAGGCCTCCTAAGATTGAATTTCCCTCCATGGGATTCCTCCAACTCATCTTAGTGGTTTAGTAACTCTCATGACACTTGACTTCCTCTTCATGCTCGAATTATTTCCTCAATTTGAATGGTTGCCTATAAAACCAAAATTAGACATATTGGTGGCTATTTTTATCCCTCTCATGTCATATTTTTCATATTTCCAGAATCAGGTCTGAATTTGTCATAGAATCTTTCAATAATAAATGTCATAGAGTACATGGAATCTCCTTCCAAGTGGCACACCTTGTCTTCTAGTCTCTTCCTCTTCCATGGGATTTAATCTCCTTTAACTATTCAAATTCCTTGGATAATTATATGATATTTGACACCACATCACTATTAGAATTGAGCTCACAGGAATCTATGGACCAAGACTAAACTTACTCAAGATTCCACAAACAATTTACTCAGAAAATGATATTAAATAGTGCAAATAATGAGTTGCAGTTGTATATGATTTCATTAATAAAAAGTAAAAATGGATAATTATTACAATGAAATACAATGGCATTAATATCCTGACAATTCAAATCCATGAGAGGAAATTCGAATTTATTAACTCAATCTGACTGCATGGATAACTAGATGTGTCTAAATCACTATTGGAGTTTAAATATCTATGTCCAGTTGTCTAATTCAGTCTCTCAAATAGTTAAACTAATCTAACTAATATGGTAGCTGAGAAAAGGTGCCTTCCCACATGCATCCATGCAAATACTTGTGCTAACTAAACTGGAGGACATCTAATTGAATGTAACTGACTCATAACTAGGCTTGACTAGTCACCAACTGTCGACAACTAAAGGAGGTTGGTGTCGACACTCCCAAGCTCCTAAATTGTAGGGATTGGTCTAGGAGGTGCATAAACTGATGCATGCAAGTGTATTCAGTGGCAGTTAGCCTCAATCAATGTTCCCTACACTCTAGTGACTGATACATGTGGCCCCATTAGGCCAAGTGGACCCAATGGTACTAGTGACTCAATAATGACTAAATGAATCCTAAGTTAGGCGAAATTGACCAGTTTGGACAAGGAAGGATTATAATCCTAACACCCCCCCTAAATGCTAACTTGGAAAACTGTGGGCCCTGGTAACTAAGACCAAAGGTCACCCATTATATCTAAAAAAAAAAGTAACTACTTAATACAAATGAGGAAATGAGGAAAAACCTCATAGGAAAAATACCCCCCCTCAAACTAAGAAGGTATAATCAGGATCAAGATTTCATATCAAGAGAAAAAATCCTCTTGAAAAAACTTGAGAAAATAGTGCTGCAACCTTCATCTCTGTGGTGTAGCGAAGAAGAATGGTTGTTCTTCTGTGCACAGGTTTCCTGGGGCTTGGCATGTAGACTTCTCCATCTTATTCCAATATAATGATGGAAGGAAGAAGGAATGTAACCTTTGTCTCTTTTTGGAGGAAGAGTGACATGATCCACTTTGTTCTTCTGAGAGAAATGTAGCTGATCAGACCTTGTCATGTAGCATCGCACAGGGAGTTGCATCTCTATGAAGGAAGTGATATTTCTTGACATAGCACAAGGTTCTCTTTCTAAAACTAATTTCTTTACCTCTTTATGTCAAATGGATTTCCATTCATCTTCTGAGTTGCCCCAATAACCTTTTGTGCCCATTTGGGCTTAGGATTGGGAGTAGGAACTGGATTTGGATCTGAATCACTGTGAACTTCATCTTCAATCTCATAAACTGATACAACTGAGTCTTCTGCTTCGGATTCTGAAACACTAATGGCAACTTTATCATATGTAAAAGGATTAGATAGAATGTTTTTACCTCCCCTTTTAATTAGCAACTAAGAGTGCATTGGATCTGAATATGGCAGAAAGTGTGAGAATTCATATGCCGAGGCATGGTTTGTATCATCCTTCGCTATAATGTTCCCAGTAGAGATATATGTGATCTCCACTAAGTCAAGACCAAATATCACTCGCTTTGGTGGGCAGTGTGAGTCATCTGGTATATATATAACAAATTTGTAGCTAAGGAGGGAACATAAATTACATCATTGATATTTCCATGCTTCAACTTGATAGAAACCTTCCCTTCAGCTCGAATTTGAGTGTCATCACCCATGTGAATGTTTGGACCATCAGTAGACTGTAATGAAGAGAATGATTCTCTAGATCCAACCATGTGATTGGAAGCTCCCGAATCAATGAGGAAAGCATGTGTTTTTGAACAACTAGGATTCAATGGATGGCATCTCTCATCATGATCTTCAGTAATTTATCCATAGTCATCCTTCTTTGTGCTAGTTGGAAGAGTGATGTTATTTTTCTCTAGGAGAAGAGAAATTTGATCAATTTTTCTCCTCATACAAGAGCTTTCTGGATGAAAGCCCCTTTCATGGTAAGAGAAAAGGGTCTTTTCTTTTCTATTTTGCTTGTTTCTCCTCAAACCTGAGGACTCATCTAACTGCTCCTTTTTCTTAGGAGGCTCATACTTTTCCTTTTGGTTCTTTTGATTCCCCTTTCCATTCGTAGCTTTGGGTCCTCCAACAAACAAGGCTTGATATTTGGAGGATCTGATGATTCCCATTTGGACAAGATTGTCATCCTCATTGGTGAGAGACTCAATGAATGCATTGAGGGTTGGAATCTTCCAATTTGGGATTGTGAGCTTCCCGGTATGAAAGGTGGACACAAAAACAGAGTAAGTTGCACCAATTTTGGAAAGGATGAGTTAATCATCTTCCTTCTCTACTTCACACTGCTTCAATTGGATCACCAGATGCTTAAACCTAGTAAATAAGTCATTCATGGTCTCAAAGTTTCCCATCTCTAGAGACACTGGCTCATTCTCAAGTCATATTGCTTATCAAAAAGATCAACAAGTTGGTACCATATCTCCTTGGAAGTATTCAATCCAATGATGTGGAAGAGAAGATCCTTAGAAATTGAAAGGAACAGAAATTGATATGCTTCATCAAGATTATTCCAGTATTTTTCTTTGTCTACAACATGATTTGGCTCTACCTCCATGTCCATGGTGACTCTGTAGAGTCCTTTGGAGTGCAACTGAATCTTAATGTCCTCCTTCCACTAGTGTTAGTTGAAAGGAGTGAGAAGGTTGCTTGAAGAGGCCATTATGTTGTTATAGAGAATGGAGTGAAACCGCTTGTGAAACCTGCAAATCACACAAAAAATAGACAAAGTAAGGTCGACAACCTGCACTTTTGGAGTTTGTTTCACACATGTCTTAGTTAATCAAGTAAGATTGATCAACAAGGTTTGGATTCCAAGAATTATGTGGTAAACCCTCCGCTTCTGGTGCAAAATTGGAAGGAGGAATTTTGCTCAAATTTTTTTCATCCATTAGGAAATTTGTAGAAGAATAATTGCCTTGTCCTGCTTATTAATATGTCACAGTGGTCTAGGAACTGAAAACACAGTCTCACAAATAATACAGACAAATATGCATAAAATTGGCAAAATGGTGTTGCAATGGAAGTAGCAGCTCTGTATAATCAATTGAAAGAATGATGATACAATACTAACCATGCCAGATGCATGAATGCCAAGATAATTCAAATTCCCAAGGAGGTCATTCGAATTGAATGAGTGAGTCAAGCTTAACTGAATGCAAGCCACAATGAACACTCAAGTTAACCACTGATCAAAACCCTAATTGACTCAACTGAGTCCTAACTGAAGTCGAAGTGCAATAAATGACTGAGTATAACTAAAAGTAGCTCAGACACATGTCACTGCAAGCCAACCAACAAGTGGTAGCGGATCAATGACTCCAATGAACCCGGATGAGGTTAATTGAAGTGTAACTAACCATCAGAAGTGGTTGGAGGTGCCCCTGTTGACTCCAGTTCATTAAATAATCATTAAATAATCAATTTAATGAAGGGAGGTGCCTTCACTACTCTGTTTAACTGATTGTAACCATCAGTTAGCAATAAAGTGAATTTACAACTCTCAGATCACCCCCGAAGTGCTCTAGTTATCCTCCCCGAATGAAGGAGAAGGCTTAGTTAGCCTCCTTGACTGAAGGTAGGTGTGGGTGTGCTCATGCTAATGTCATATAGTGCTCCTCTCATGTCAATTAAGTCAATAAAACTTAGGATAGTGGTTTAACTAGGCCAAATTGACCAAAATGAGTGTGTATGGTGGTAAATGTCTCCAACACCCCCGCTTAAGCTATACTCGGGAGAAGTAGAAAACATAAATTGCATAAGAATGCTAGGGCCCCAAAAACAGAGGCCATAGGTCACCTTGTACAATACTGAAAATGAAACAATGCTCAAAACAAACTAAGTGAGGAAAAGAGGGAAAACCCAGTGGGAAAAATGCCCCCTCAAGCTGAACACTGAAAGTAGTTGGATCACCCTGATGAAATCACCCCCAATAGTGAATGGAGGTAAGTGAACTTATTTTCTAAAAATATCTTGGTGAAGATGTCTGCAATCTGCTCATCAGTCGGGGAGTATCACAGAATGATGGTCCTGTCATGCACTAGCTCCCTGATATAGTGCATGTGTATCTCTACATGCTTGGTCCTCTACCTGGTAATTGGATCTGTGGATATCTTAATAGCACTTTGATTGTCACAAAAGGGGACAGTGGATAAATTACTACCAAGATCAAACTCTGAAAGAATTCCTTGCAACCAAACAGCTTGGATGCAAGCATTCACCGCTCCTCGATAGTCGACCTCTACTGAAGACAATGCTATGGCGGCCTAATTTTTGCTAGACTAGAAAATGGGGACACCACCAAACATGAAGACATATCTGGAAGTTGACTTCTGATCAATAGAATCACCCGCCCAATCAAAATCTGTGTATCCAACCAACTCTAGCTCGGAGTCTGCAGCATAGTGAATGTCGTAGGTCCTGGTTCCCTGAATGTATTGGAGGATCCTCTTGGCTTCCTTCAAATGAAGATCATGGGGCTGCTACATGTATCTTGATACAGCATTCATGGCATAATAGATATCAGGCTGTGAATGAGTCAAGTACAACAAGCTACCAATCAGCTGTCGATAAATAGTGCAGTCCATGGGAGGTGTGCTTTTTCCGTCTTCAAGGTTGATCCCTGAAAGGAAAGGGAATGGTGCAGGCCTACATTCAGCCATGTTAAACTTAAATAACATGTATTATATGTATTTGGACTGAGTGACCATTATTCCATCAGAATTTTGCTCAATTTTGAGCCCCAAAAATTGTTTTAAGACCCCCAAATCGCTCATTTCAAATGCATTGTGGAGAGCAGTTTTAATGACTAAAATAGAAGCAATTGTGCTACCTGTGATCAGTAAGTCATCAAAATATAAAACAATAATAATCAAATGACCATCAAAGTTCTGTATATACACATTTGGATCTGATCTACACCTTTGGAAGTTTTGCGAGAGAAGGAGGGCATCCGTCTTGGAATACCACTCTCTTGGGGCCTGTTTTAACCCGTATAGTGACTTCTTTAGCTTGAAAAACAAAGATGGATCAGAAATGTAGCCCTCAGGCTGCTTCATGTATATCTCTTCATAAATATCTCCATGCTGAAAGGCTGAATTAACATCCATATGATGCACTTACCAGCGCTTAGATGCTGAAATTACCAAAACTAGGCGGATGGAGTCCATTTTTGCAACCGGTGCAAACGTCTCATGGTAGTCCACATCTTGGACATGGGAGAAACATTTTTCCACCAGCCTTGCCTTATATTTGCAGGTTTTTCCATCTTCAGCAACCTTATTCCAAAACACCCACTTGTATTGAACCAATTTCCTTCCTGGAGGAAGAGAAACTAGCTCCCAAGTAGTGTTTTTCTAAAGAGAATTCATCTCTTCATCCATGGAAACTTGCCATATCGGATCCTTTCGAGCATGGTAGTAGGAATTTAGGTCTAAAATTATCATCAAATAAAAATATTTGGACAGCAAATAATTAGGAAAAGAGAGCGCAATACCTGCTCTTTGGAAATCAGACCGGGTTCTCCTTGGATCATCCGGATTTCCAATGTTATCTCCTGCGGAGGAGAGTGTATGTCGGGCCCAAGTTGGGAGATGATTTTTTACATCAAGTTCTGATTCAGAATCTGATGTTTGCTATACACTGATATCAGAAATTAGAGGATCCAAATCAGGCTCATCACCCCCAATTTCATCATCCAAATATTTAGTAGAATAGGAAGGAAATTCAGCAGTTTTCTCCTTCACTAGTTCCACCTCCTGAAGAGGCTCATCGAACTTGACATTCCTTTAGATGATGATCTATTTTGTTTTGATATCCAACAGCTTAAAACCTTTTGATTCATCAGGATACCCAATAAACAGACATTCTATGCTTTGCAGTTGCAAATCCATCCTTTTATCAAGTGGAATTTGGGCCCATGCAGTGGACCCAAACACCCGCAGATTCGACACATCCGGCTTGTGTCCGAAGTATGCTTCGAAAGGGGTATTCATTTTCATGAATGAGTGTGGCACTCTGTTTTGAATATATGCTGCAGCATGCATGGCTTCAGCCCACAAATTTGCAGACAACTTCTTTGATTCCAACATACAGGTGGTCATATCCTTGAGAGACCGATTCTTCCTTTCCACTACACCGTTCTACTGGGGAGTGTAGGGAACTGAATGCTGGACTTGAATACCACTTTGGGAACATATGTGAAGCAAATCATTACTAACATACTCCCCTCCATTATCAGATCTCAAGATATTGATCTTTTGGCCATATGCATTTTCAATCAAGGCCTTCAGTTCAGTGAATTTTTCACAGACTTTAGACTTCTTTTTGATAAAGAAGACCCATGTGTACCTGGAAAAATAATCAATGAAAGTTAGAAGATACCTTCATCCATTCATGGATGTGATAGGCATGGGACTGATAATATTAGAATGTATCAGTCCCAATATGCGTGATGCTCGGCTTTCCTTCCCTCGATCGAACTTATGCTCAGGGTGCTTTCCAACAACACAGCCGTTGCAAATTCCTGTGGTTTCCTTGATGATTGGGAGGCCTTCAACCATAGAATTTTTCTGTAATTGCTACATGTATTTGAAGTTCAAATGGCCAAACCTCTCATGCCACAATCTACTAACTTCATTTCCATGAGTCAGCAATGTGGTGGGCTTTTCATCCACCACAAAATGGGAGAACTCATAGGCTTTTGCATGATGGTTTGCAAATCCTTTTGCAACAAGTTTCCCAGATGCAATTTTTGTGATCTCTACATCATCCGGGCTGAAGAATAATCTCTTGGGCACTCCCATATGTGTTATTTGATAAACACTAAGGAGGTTTGATGCCAGAGATGGTACGTACAGAACATTTGAAAAGTAGCCATGTTCAAGATCAACAGTACCTTGTCCTTCAGAAATGATGGTGGAGTCATCTCCCATGTGGATGGGAATTGATTTTTCGATCTCCAAAGATGAGAAGGAATATCTTTTAGCCATCATGTGGTTCGAAGCTCTAGAATCTATCAAGAGTTCTTTGGACTTCGAAATGCTTTCCATGAGGGCATGACCTCTTTCATGCTGTGGTTCCCGATCTTGTTGATCTCTCCTCTGAAAGATTTCCGGAAGATTGATGTGATTTATCTCAAGGAGAGAGGTAGCTTCATCAAGTTTCTTTTTCATGTAGGCATGTTCAGGTTGGAATCCCTTCCCGCAGTATGAACACTTGACTTTTTCCTTTCCATGATGCCCTTTTCCTTTGTTCTTCTTTGAGCTAGAAGACTCTTCATGCTGCTAGTTTTCAACTTTAGGCTTAGGAGCTTTGAATCTGGTTTTTGGGTTCTTCTGCTGCTTTCCTTTAACCTTCATATCTTTGGGCCCCGAGACATGGAGGGATTGATCACAGGAGTATCTGATGATCCCTATCTGGACAAGCTTATCATGTTCACTTGTTAGGGACTCAATGAAGGCATTGAGTGAAGGCATATTCCATCCAGGGGTTGTGAGCTTCCCAGCATGGAATGTAGAGACAAAAATCGAATAATCAACTCCAATTTTGGAGAGTATGGTGAGGATGAGCTGATTATTCTCCTTCTCCACTTTAAATTGCTTCAACAGTAAGACAATGTGCTTGAACTTTGTGAAAGTCATGCAAGGTCTCGAAATTGGAAGGCTGGAGAGACATCAACTCATTCTCAAGGTGGTATACTCTCAAATCATCCTTCTTTCCATACAGGGTTTCCAATTTGTCCTAGATTTCCTTTGGAGTCTTCAATCCCGAGAGATGGAAAAGAAGATCCCGGGAAACAGAGAGGCATAAGAATCTGAATGCTTCATCTTTCTTGTTCAAGAATCTAGCTTTGTCTGTCACAAAAGCAGGCTCTTCTTCAGTGTCCATAGTGACCCTATAGAGTCCTCTGGTACGTAGCTGGATCTCCATGTCTCCTTTCCATGAGTGGAAATTGAACAGATTCAAGAGTTCTACGGAAGAATCCATCTGAAACTGTTGGTGCGAATGCTTTCACCTGTTAAAAAATTGCAAATCACAACAAAAGGGGAATTGTAAGGCTAGACAGCCTACACATTTTAGGCTTTCATCACACGCAACATAGTTGATCAAGCAAGCTTGACCAACAATTTCCTTACTTGGGGTATTAAGTGGTAAGCCTTGGCTTCTAGTGCAATGCTATAATTTTTGAGCTTTGCTCAATTTTTCATGCACGATCTATAAAAAAACCTTGTTTTTGAGAGATATGAGCTTCATCCCACCATGAGCTCTGATACCATATTAATTTGTCACAGTGGTCTAGGAACTGAAAACATAGTCTCACAAAGAATACAGACAAATATGAATAAAATTAGCAAAATGGTGCTGCAATGGAAGTAGAAACTCTATATAATCAATTGAAAGAATGACGATACAATACAATAATCATTACAGATGCATGAATTCCAAGACAATTTGAATTCCCAAGGAGGTCATTTGAATTGAATGAGTGAGTCTAGCTTAACTGAATGTAAGCCACAGTGAACACTCAAGTTAACCACTGATCAAAACCCTAATTGACTCAACTGAGTCCTAACTAAAGTTGAAGTGCAATAAATGACTGAGTCTAACTGAAAGTAGCTTAGACACATGTCACTACAAGCCAACCAACAAGTGGTAGCGCATCAATGACTCCAATGAACCCCGATGAGGTTAACTGAAGTGTAACTGACCATCAGAAGTGGTTAGAGGACTCCAGTTCATTAAATAATCATTAAATAATCAATTTAATGAAGGGAGGCACCTTCACTGCTCTGTTTAACTGATTGTAACCATCAGTTAGCAATAAAGTGCATTTATGACACTCAGATCACCCCCAGAGTGCTCCAATCAGCCTCCTCGAACGAAGGAGAAGGATTAGTTAGCCTCGTTGACTGAAGGTAGGCGTGGGTGTGCTCATGCTGATGTCATACAGTGCTCCTCTGATTTCAATTAAGTCAATAAAACTTAGGATAGTGGTTTAAATAGGCCAAATTGACCAAAATGAGTGTGTATGGTGGTAAATGTCTCCAACATTGCTGAGCCTCTGATACCATATTAAAATTGAGCTCACAAGAATCTATGGACCAAGACAAAACTTACAGAATATTGCACAAAAAATTAACTCAAAAAATTATATGAAACAGTGCAAATAATGAGTTGCAACTGTATATGCTTTCATTAATCAAAAGTAAAAATGGATAATTATTACAGTGTAATACAATGGAATTAATAGCCTGACAATTCAAATCCATGTGAGTAAATTTGAATTGATTAACTCAATATGATTGCATAGATAATTGGTCATGTCTAAATCACTATCAAAGCTTAACTAGCTATCTCTAGTTGTATAATTCAGTCTCTCAATCAGTTATAATTAGTTAAACTAGTCTAACTGATGTGTTAGGTGAGAAAAGGTGCCTTCCCACATGCATCCATGCAAATACTGGTGCTAACTGAACTGGAGAACATCTAACTGAATGTAATTGACTCATAACTAAGCTTGACTAGTCAGAAACTATCGACAACTGAAGGAGGTTGGTGTCGGCACTCCCACTGGCTCCTAAATTGTAGGGATTGGTCTAAGGGGCACCTAAACTGATGCATGCAAGTGCAATCAGTGGCAGTTATCCTCAATCAATGTTCCCTACACTCTAGTGACTGGTACATGTGACCCCATTAGGCCAAGTGGACCCAAGGGTACTAGTGACTCAATGTTGAATAAATGACTCCTAAGTTAGGATTAATTGACTAGTTTGGAAAAGGGAGGATTATAATCCTAACAATCACCCTCCAATAGCATTACATTACCCATGTGTTTGAATTTGGTTGAATATCATGCCAAGTGTGTGGGGAATCTAGTCATCCAAAGGATCCACAATATTCTAAGTGATTCGTGAACCCATGCCACGTTATTTTCTTATCATTTATCATTTATGTGACCCATTTATATTTGAATATGGTAAACTAAAGTCCTTTTAGGTCCCATAGACCCTTATTGAAAAAAATATGTCTCCATCTCAAGCAAGGGAACTAGCAGGTTGATGGAACATTATTTGCAAGTACTCTTATTTGAAAATTTTTTAATTGGGGAGATCACAGTATTCCCCACTCAAGATTGCTTATCTGGAAGCAATTTCAAACATGGATTTTTAATAACCTTCTTTCCTTCCAAAACTTTGCTTCAAACCTTAGCTGCAATTTTAGTAGTGGCACTCATGTACTACAATTGAGTTTTTCCAAAATTAAAGATATGTGGATGTTTGAATATTTATATATCCCATGACATCACCACTAACACCAAAAGGATTAATAAAATCCATCAAAACAAAAAATTTCACAAAGAATATTTACCCCCATCTTTTGAAAACCTTTTCTGAACTTTCATCCCTTTTTTCTTCTGTATAATTCTTTGAAGTTCGTACTGAGTTTCCAAAATTGAATTTTCAAGATTCTAAGAAAGTTTCAAAGAGGAACCACCATGCTTGTTTATTCTATGCTCTTATTACAATCACCTTCTCAAGTGGTGACTCAATATACCCTAGTCCTTATTTCCTCTGAAATTGAAACCAAGCAATACCCAGATCTCATTGCTTGTATTGCATCCTTCCAAACATCATAAGTACAAAACATAGACCATTAAAGTATATAAATACATCATACAATTGTACATCAAGAAGGTACATCATCAAAGGATCATAAAAGTTCTTGTACATCCAAGTAAGTAGATCATCATGTGGCCCATACACACAAGCATCAAGTATTATATCAAATCTTCTCTAATGAGATAGGTGAGGATCCCACGTCCTATAATGTTGCCCCAAATTATTGTAAGATGCATCAAAATAATAATCATCCATGTGTTCTTTAATATCGGAAGTGAATGAAGAACCTCCACTAAAATCTAAACCAAATAAGGACGAAAGATAACATGAAGACTTCAAGTGGCTCAAAAAAATCTCAATACACCCATGAATATGTATATCATCATAATGTAAAAAAGGATGGCTGAAAATGTAAAGAATATGGCACTCTAGTCATGCCATCATCAAAAGCAGAGATAGGAATTCCATACTCTTCATGTGGCACCATCAAAAAGAAACATTTCACCCATAGTTCATTAGGATGAATGCTGAAAAATGTGGAGGTTTAGAATGTAGGAGAAAGAAGAAACTCACCCAAAGGATTAGAAAGTGAAAAATTTTCATCATGTGAAGGCTCCAAAGGGGTAGTATTATGCATCTCCCTCAAAATTGTGACACGTTCCTCATATGTTGGTTCCAAGGTAGTGGAATCATGTGTTGCTTCCAAAATTGTGTAACCATTATCAAGAGGCAGCTCAAGCTCCTCTTCCACCACAAAACGTTATTTTCTCTCATCAATATCATCTTCAAACACATCAAGAACCTGTAATTTTCCATGTTTATCATGATCCCTCATGTCATGATAATCCTCCAAGCAATATACCATATGAAAATCTAAAACATAGGAGGAAGAACAAGTATCTTGCAACCTTTTAAGAAGTTGCTCATTTTGAGTTTTTAGCTTATGAATATACCCATTATCATTCAAGTGGGATTCATTTATCCATTCATTAATCTCAAGCAAATTGTTTCTATAAAAGGAAAATACATGAACTCACCTTCAATGTTGCACATTGCTCTTTGAATCTTCTCCATGTCTTCAAGGAAGGATGGCTCCTCCAATGAAGAAAATTTCCAACAAGAACTTTTACCAATGCTTTAGTGTCATGGAGTATGTTAAGGGCCCCATGGATATTCATTTCAATCATCTTCAAAGACCCTTCAATGAAGGAAGGTTCATGGGATTAAACCTCCTCTTTTTCTTTCTTCTTGATTTGATCAACTTCTTGAAGCTCATGTGGTGATGGGGAAGTTGATCTTGGTTCTTCATTATTTGTCACAAGGTATTCATCTTCATGATTTTGAGAACTTTGTATTGTGGAAACATTTTCAAATCTGATATCTATGTCACCAACATATATTTGTGAGAACCCATCAGTAGGTACGCCATTATTCAAGGAACCATATGTAGATTCTATTTGATTTGCACAACCCCAATCAGTAAGGATTGTGTGCTTGTATTCACCTTCCTCTTCACATTCTTCTTTGCAATAACCTCGATTTGATTTATGCTACATTTCATGAATATTTTCTTCTTCATTTAATGGTGTATATAATTTCTTTTCATCTCCTTTAGAAAAAAAATTATTCCACATGATGTCCTTATAAGTGTTTATAGCTTCCTCATTTATAGGGTAGGGTAAATCTTTTCTCTTTTCAAAAGTAGGATGATTTTTATTTAATGAGTTTACTTTTTCCTTATTGTGCCTAATCCCATACAACCAATCATAAAAGTCTTCAAAAATTATTGTCTTATGTGTCTCTCCATGATGTAAACTACTACTACCCCCTACTGCTAGCTTACCCCTAAGCTGGCTAGTCATCAATTCGAACCCTTGCATAAGTTGCTTAGTTGTATCATCAAAATATGACTTCATGAGTTTATTAAATTCATCCCTATCATCCATAACTTCAGCAGGTTCCAATACCATCCTCTTATACCATTGTAATGTCCCTACATGGAAATTTGGGAAAGAGTGCTTTTTGGATAATTTTTGAGCTTTACTAGTCAAGACTGGAGGGGGTTCCAACTGATTCCAAATGGTCTATAATTTGAAATGAAAGGATAGGGTGAGTATTAAAACATTCAAAAATCAACTATGAATACTTTTTATCTGAATTTAAGGTCCTGCAAACTGGTTTGGGACTAGGGAGAAACAATGCAATTTTGCATAGGAAATTGTGGTCAAATTCCCCCAAGGGTGGAGGTAAATTTGGCTTCCCAACTCAAGTACGAACCTCCAAAATTTCTGGAAAGAGTATTGATTTTGTTATAGTACATAAGTGGATATCATTACACATGGTTATTAGTTCTGAAAATTGGTTATAGAGTTCCACATTCATTTGATAACTTTCAGTGAAATTGATTATGGGGAAATTCATAACTAGCTTGATTTTTACATGTGAAAGGTAGAATTAAAGGTTCAGATATGTTACACCAAAATATTTTCATATTGATCCATGTTTCAACCTTATTCCTAATTTCTAAAGTTTCCCTGGCTAAATTTGATTGATATTGAGGTTGTTCTGACCCTTTTTACCCTCTCTAGGTAGGTTGGCACTCTTACTCCTTAGAAAAGGTGCGCCATCCCCTTGCTGGTACTCTTTCCCTTCATGCTAGGTGTTTGAATAGAACTCTTTCTCCTCATGCAAGGTGCAATTACACTCTATCTCCTACTGCTAAGTGCGCCAAGGGTGTTTTGAGGGAAAAAATGAAGCTTCGAGGTTCTTCTCGAAGGTGGATGAGGTGGAGGATAATCCCTACCTTCTAGGTGAGGTGGAATTATGTTCCCTAAACTATGGGGAAGATCCCTTAGACCCCTCCTCATAACCCTCAACCTACTCTATCCCTTTAGCCTTATAAATCAAACCCTCTCTCCATTGTGAAGGGAGGAAGGAATATGGTACTCTTATGCTAGTGGAATTTCGTAAAATAGTCCACAGCGATAATGATATATTTGTGCCCCCTAGCCGAGGCTGGGTTACACGTCACGTAATAAATCCCCCACTTCTTGAAGGGGCCCACTAAGATAATGGGAAATAATGGAGCAGGATGTGACCTCATTTTTCTGGTATAAAGCTGACAAGGATGACAACGCTTCACTGCTTCCACACAATCTTTAAAGATTGTAGGCCAGAAATAACCGACACGTAATATTTTCTGGGCCATTGCTAACCCAGATAAATGAACCCCACATGCTCCACTATGGGCATCATTTAGGACAATTTCCGCTTCCTCGTGGGTCAGACATCGACGCAAAACAGAATCTACCCCTCTATGGTATAAAGTATCTCTTATGATGAGGTAGTTATTGGCATGTAGGCGTAGTTTACATCGTTCTTCCCGTGAGAAAGTTGCAGGATACTTCAAATTCTGGATATAGATAAATATATCTCCATACCAGGGATTAGAGGTGGAAATTAAAAAGATGTGCTCATCTGGGAATGAGTCTTCTTCAATAGCTACATCTTCATCTACTGGAAATTCTGCAATAAGCTTAGCAAAAACTAAGGATTTTTTGGATTTGGCGTACTGAAAATCCAAGTCAAACTCTTGGAGAATGACTATCCATTTGTTGAATTTGCCTCCAACTATCCATCGGGACAAAACATATTGAAAAGGATTAACATCTTCCACTACCGTTGTAGTCCTTAGTAATATGTAGTGACGTAACCTCTGAACAGCATAAATAGCTGCTAAGGCCAATTTCTCGATGTGGGAGTACCTCAGTTCAGTTCCAGCTAAATCACGGCTAAGATAGTAAACGACATGCTCTTAGAGCCTATCATCCTCCTGGACTAGGACCACCCCTATGGTCGACTCAGACGTGGCCAGATACAATATAAAATCCCTAGAGTAATTTGGCGGACGCAATAATGGTGCCGACAACAAAGCTTTTTTCATTGCCTTGAATGCGAGTTGTGCAGTTTCATCCCATACAAAGGGGGTGTCCTGTTTTAGCAGTTGCATGAAACCCTTAGTAATCTTGGCATAGTTTACAATGAAATGTCGAAGAAAATTGGACTTTCCCTGCAGGTTCTGAAGTTGTCTGATAGAATGAGGAGGAGGCAGATTTACAATGGCCTCCCTAAATACCTTTGTTAGAAACAATCAATATGAGCAGTCTCCCTGAATCGACACAGAACACACACTTGTGGGGATTCAAGAGAATTTTATAGTATCTGCATCGTTCAAATATCAAACGCAGGTGATCTAGATGGTCAATCCTCTTACGAGAATGTGCAGGAAGATCATCAAGGTAAGGTTCAACAATGGATTTGATATCATGGAAGGAAAAATTCATTTCCCGCTGAAAGGTTGCCCCAGCATTTTTCATTCCAAAGGGCATTTTTTTATATGTGAAGGTACCCCAAGGACAAATGAAAGCAGTTTTATGTTGGTCTTCCGGTTTTATTTGAATTTGATTATATCTGGAGAAACCATCCATAAACGAAAAACTTCACTTCCCGCGCATGCATCAATAATTTGGTCTATAAATGGCGTGGGATAGTTGTCCTTAGGATAGGCTTTGTTCAAATCTCTAAAATCAGTACAAACATGTATGGTCCCTTGCTTCTTATCAACAGGAACAGGGTTGGATACCCATTCCGTCAAAGCTATGGGATAAATAAAACCGGCTTTCAGCAGTTTTTCCACTTCATCCTTCACTGCCGCCGCTTTACGTGGGTTAACAGGTCTCAACTTTTACTAAACAGGTTTAGCATCAGGATATGTTCGGATCTCGTGCTCGACTATAGATGGATCAATGCATGGCATCTCCTCATATGACTAGGCAAAAACGTCGCGGAATTCCTTAAACAAAGCGGTATAAATGGCAATCTCCTCAGGAGAGCAGTTTGTGCCAATATGTATATTTCCCACAACATCAAGGTTTACAAAGATGTTGATAGGGATGGTAGCAGAAATATTTTCCATATTCCCCTCAGCAAACATTCCTTCCATGGGTAAGGGATTAATGGGCGTATCAACATCATCTGTCAGTCTCACTTGAAACTCTTGATTCTCTAACCTGCTTAGCTCTAGAAGAAAATAGGATCGATGATGAAGATCTTCACAGATATTATCTCATCCGCACATGGCTTCCAGAATGGATTCATCAGAAGGTAAAACCATATCTAAACAATTTGTCGAATGCAAAGAGTTTTCTACCCAAGTAGGCAGATGCACTTCTTCCAAATCCTTTGAGACTAAGAGTGGAACTGGAATGGGATCAACAGTGGTTTGTGTGATAGCTTGATAAGCTACTTCCACTACTAATAGGGGCACTTCAGGTTCATGGTGGGTAGGTAGAACCCAAGGATTAGTCCCATCAACGACCATAGCAATGGACTTTTCCACACTAGTAGAACCTATATAATTAATAGGAGCTGGAAGATCGAATGTGCCTATCAGTGATGCGTACATTCCATCCCCTAAGATAAAGCTGACATTGCACAAGGTGTCTAGGCTAAGTATTCAACCATGAAGTAGTTGGATGCAGCCCTAGCATTAGGATTATGTAAGGTCTTCTTAAATACACCTTTCGGTATCTTGGGCATATTTTCAGTAGGTTTCTCGATCATGAGAGGGTTAGAAGTTTCACCTATAGACTTACCCTTCTCAGAGGTATCTTTTTCATAGTTCTTATTCCTGGTCTGTAGCAAAGTTCAAGATCAAACCATGTTGATATAATTGGGGTCAGGGGCATTTGGGGAGCCCCATGTTGCATTCGAAGCTGAAGTAGAATTATGCCCTTGCGGAAATGGATCCTTCAGGACAGCTGGTTGTTGAGCTTTTAACAGCTTCTGGGCTTGTTCCATAAGGGGACAAAGATGGGTAAGGTGATCTTCATGGCACAACTTGCATGGGAATTTCACCTTTTTCTTTTCTTTCTTTCCCCCATCAGCATTGTTTGCGGGTTTCTGATTGTTTCGATTTCCCTCCCCTTTCTTTCCTCTCTTCTTCTTTCCATCGGGCTGATGATTTCCCTTCTGAGAGGTCTGTGCAAAAACATTTGCATTTTGGGGTGAGGGGGTAGACTTTGCTATCTCTGCTATAGAATGTTTGATGGATAGCTGATGGAGCTGTTTGGCCAAAGATTCTACAGTGGGAGAATTAATGGAACCAACCACACCATTGGCATGGGTTCTAGGCTTAGGTTTCTCTGCATCGTGTGTTGGCCTTGGTGTTTCAGGGATAATCTCATACAAGATCCCAGACTAAGAGTAAATAAAATCAAGTTGCTAGGCCCTGAGGATAGCTTCTTCCTCACTCGTCACTCCTGAAGTGGACACATCCTTAGATATATAAGGCAATAGTGATTTAAGGAACCATTCTAGTAAGAACTCGGGAGGAATAGTGGCTTTTATAAGGCTCTTCCGCCTCCTCCATTCTTGGATGTGATCTGAGATATGGGTAGCCTTGTTCTGCCTAAAGGTAGATAACAAGTCCGTTCCGAAATCATATCGGACAGGAAGCTGAAAGTGGCTAAGGAAAGCGTTAGCCAAGTCCCAAAAACTACTAAACGCAGCAGAAGGAAACTCAATGTACCATTTTGTTGTAGTACTCATCAATGTTCTTTGGAACATCCTCAACCTAACTGTATCTTCATTTAGTGAGTTGGAAGAGCACCATAAATGAAAAGTGGTGACATGAGCCCCAGGATCTTCACCAACTTTACCTTCGAATTTTGGGATGTCCGAGGGCAACTTGGTGGGTATAGGTGTCCAGGAGGGATCATGCGTCACCGGGACATTCATCAGTTTAAACAAATATGGAAAGTTTAACATTGCCAGGAAAGGAAGCTTAGGTCGAATCAGAGCACTAAAAGTACCAGTTTCGGGATTAGAGGGGCATCCCCCCAAATTCCCATACGTAAAGGTGAGGTCGCCCCTTGCCGCCGGTTGCGAAGTGGATGGGTTACTTTGAAACGGATTACATCCGTAAGCCACAGTATTATTGGTATAAGGTGAAGCATAAGAGGTTTTGGCTACCCCAGTCGAAACTGGGGTTTGAAAAATAGTAGCAGGTATCCCTCCGCTAAAAAGAGAGAAGGGAGAGCTCGTGAACGGAGCAGAGACCGGGGTTTGGAAACCTTGACCATTAGGGTTAGTGCTTCCAAACTGCACCCCTACATAAGAGGGTGGTGGGCCTACGTATGGAGTGGATGGGGGTATCTTCCCCCCATTCCAAGGAAATCCTTGGACAAAAGCCGAGGATCCTATCAAACCACTCTGGGCAGTGTGTACAAAGGAGGTTGGAACTGTAGGTACACTAGGAATCCCAGTGACCATACCACCAGAAGAACCTGCTAGGCTTGTGGGAACTAGTGGTTCAACCACTTGGCTCACTGGATTTAAGGGCATAGTAGGTATGCTTGATCTAGGGGTACTTACCAGGGGAGGTAGAACCCCTTCAGCCGGGATGGATGACGTGAAAATGAAAGAACTTTCTCCTACACTAGGCATTATTCTGCCCACAAGAAGACCAATCACGAGTGGATCAAAAGGAAGAACCTGAACGATCACAAGATCGTTTAAATCAGTCAGAGGTGTATTAAAATTCCTTGCAAAATTTTCAACCTGCAATTCTTCTATCTCAACTGTGTTCCAATTAAGATGGTTTTCCCTAAGTTCTGGTTCACCCAAAACTTCATTGACTCCTATCGGTTCAAATGAACCATCTGTGTCCAATCTCCACCTTTGAGGGGGAGGTGGAGGTTCCAATGTGATAAGAGGACGAAGGTTTTGCAACCTTCATGACCTTCTAATAGGTTGGTCCTCCACAATTTTAAATTTGACAATTCAAACCCTAAGGTCGGCTAAACACAGACAAACCACGGAGCAAGGGTAAAAGATATGCTTTCCTGAAGAAAGCTAAAAGACAGTTGCTTGGCATCCTTGAAGAGGTTCTTAAGCACAAGCGGAGGAATCACCTACCACCCTCCTACACTTTCAACAAGGGTTACCTTCCAAGCCCGCCCAAGGTGAACCAGAAATAGCCTTCTGGTTTACCTATGTATGAACCCTAGATGTCAAGAGACTAGAGGCTACCTTAACTATACCAACAGTTTGGGGGGACAGTCGCAAGCCTGATTCGTACACATGGGCAGGGTAGCTGAGCCCAAAACTTTATCTAGGACAGAATCCCCAGATGTGTAAAAATACTGATTTACATTTCGACAAGGAATCGGAGGGTTATCTCCTCAGTCCAATGCCTCCACGCGGCCTCATGCTTGACTCCTGTTTGAGAGGATCTTTCCAGATACTATCGATAAAGAGAAGGATTTACCTATCGATTTTCCCACTATGTCTGAATTTAAATACTTATGGGGAGTTTACACTTCCTATCCCACAAGTCTGGCCTAAGCTAGTAGGTGTATGGCCCTAAAAAACAAAAAATTACTAATAAATTTTAATTATTCCATTTATTTTAAGGGCTAATTTTTACTCAAAAAGCAAGTGGATTGAAAGACTATGATGTTTTTGACTCGATAAGAAATGTAAAAACAACAGGTGTATACTTTCAAAGCAAATTATCACTACTTAAAAAACAAGCTTCTCTTTTTTTTTTTTTGGTAAATGTAAACTGATGAAAATGCAACGAATAAAGAGAAAACTAAGACTATATTTTTGTAATTTTTGAGATTATATTTAAAAACTGAAAACAAAACTACTGTATGCAAAGAAAATGCAATAGTTTCTAATGTTTTCATTTCACTTTTCAAATTGCTCAAAGACTACTATGCACCTAAATGCACAATATTTGAGTATGCTTGAATAAACTAACTATATAAAATAAGCAAAATGAATTAAAGCAGACTCATAGAACCAAATATCAACCACCTAAGGAAGACTTGGAACCCTAGCTTGGGAAGGCACAATGAATAGAAATCACTGAACTCAAACAAAGGCAAGTGACAAACCAATACTATTCAAAAATAGAATGGAATATACAGTGTCTAGAACCCTGATCACTGATTCAGACAACTAGCACTTAAACCTATTACCCAACAGGCAAATCCACTTCAAGTTGCTAATAGACAGACAATCCAAACAATAACAACTCAAGGGCTTACAATAAAGCACAAGGCATGGCTAACAAGGTCATCAAACTCACAGTGCAATTATCATAGTGAAGACCACTCAGCAAGACAAAATCTATCAAAGGACAGGGACAAACAAACCCTAACCCAAAAATTTTGTGCTCAGGCTTGTACATGACTATGTACAAGGGCAACCTGTGTACTGTACGCGACTATGCTATAGAGCAACCCACGTACGCTGACTTATGTACGCGACTGTGTGCAAGAGAAACCCGCGTACAGGTTTAAAATTTTCAAATAAAAAGAAAATTTTTAAAGGTCTTCAAACACCACTCTAAGCATGGACCAAGACAAGATACCACACTCTGAATCAAGGCAAAGACTGGGCACTGATCTACAAAATATAACCCACAGCAGTCTGGGCTCCCCAGCGGAGTCGCCAATTCTGTTGTTCAGGAATAAACAACCTTATAACCTAGGGTCTAGGGTTACCAACTTACTTCTAAAACTTGCATACAATCAGCTTTAAAGTACAGAAAGGAAATAGGAAGATATGTTAGACTCACCCGATTATCAACAGTTGATCCAAGCTTTGTCTTCTCCCACTCTGCTTCTCTCCAAAGATTTCAGGGATGCACCTCCTTCACCTACAAAGAGCAAATTCTCCAAGTACAAACTTATACATGTATATATGACAGGTTAGATAAATAACATATATAGTGCTTAATCAAATATATTCATCAACCATGATACATGAAAGAGACTCAACACAAAGTTGGAAGAAGAATTCTCTTTATTAACAATCAATGAATGAGATAAGTGTACAACCCAACGCCTGAGACAAGGACTCCTCTGCAACCAAAGAACTCTGAGTTCTATTGCTCCAAAGACTTATGAAGGTATACCACCAGCATAAATTTTCTCTCCAAGATTCCTTCTCTTAATGCCCTCCCCAAGGCCTCTCTTTATACTTTGGGAAATAGAGCAGTTTCGAAGGTTGAGGAGGTTGAGACAGTTGAGATGGTTAATGATTAAGGCTCAACTAATCTGCATTAATCGTGTTTTATATTTTTTAATGTCGAATGGATGTGTACGCGACTATTGATATAGACAACCCGCGTATGACACGCGAGTTGCTTTAAGGGAAACCCGCGTACAGATCTGTATGTGGGTTGCAATGAGAATAGTCACGTAAAGTATGCGGGTTGTCAACATACATAGTCGCATATGTACATGAGTTTTAGTAGAGATAGTCACGTATGGAAATCAACACATAGAAAATTAAAATGGCATGCTGGTCAAAAGGTAAATGCATCTCATGTCATGCCCATCTATAGTGTTTAGGCAAACTTCAATCCTATAGTGTCCTTTTCTGTACCAACATATGGAAAGTCGGCACTCGGACAAAGAAGTGCCATTTGGGTTGATAACAATGCTGCAACTATTTTTGGCTCTATTTCGAGGTTGGTCTCGAGATCCTATGAAGCTATAAATATACCCTCAATAAAGGAAGACGAGGTTGGAACCTGTTAGGTTCTGGGTTATTTATTTTGAGATCTGCCCTTAATAAAAATTGCAGAGTCGAATGTTGGCATACTGCTGCAAAGATTCTTGTGTGTTTCGTAGTTACAGTCTATTATTTCCTTTCCTATGTGCATGTGTTTCTTGTTAACTTACCATTATGTGTTCTTCATATCTGAAGTAAGTGTATAATAGTTCAGAATTCATATTGTTAAGCTCTAGTCATTGTTTCTGATATCCACAAACCCTTCCAATAAAAGTTAACTCAAAATTCATCTCTTCGGTGCTCTGTGTTAATGGATTGTCATTATTTCTTCTTTATCGCCAAACCAACAACATTTTGACTGTAACTGAGTGCTACCTTGCCTTTGTAGAATTTCTCCTACAAATAGTTATGTGATTCATAAAATCTTTGTGACTCCATATCCCAATGTATGCTTTCCTTGTTTCAATTGCCAATTTAAGTTGAATTTCATTTCAGTTTTATATCTGGCCCTGCTAAAAATATGTAGGAGATCCCTCTCTAGAAAGGAAGAAGCCAACTTCCTTTCTTAAAGTGGTTTTGATGTTACCTTGGTATTTACCCTCTCCAACCTTAGGTACAATTCTGAGTGCTAACAAAGGGTTATATATTGAGCTACTTGGATGCATTAGAGGAGGGGAATTTGTGAGAGAAAATAAACTATAGGGGATTTGTTCCCCGTACTTACATACTTGAGTCTAAATCCCTCGACTAGATTCCTTTGGACCAACTCCAAATGCATATCTTGCCTTACCTATGCCAAGCACGCTTCTCTGGAATGGCCAACGCAAGGAGCTTTTGTCTCCTCACTTCCTTTAAATTTTGGTTCTAGTGTTGTGGGTGTCCTTAACTGCATGTCGTTCATCATGTTGGCCATTGTCTTTCTAAAATATATCCTACCCTCTTGTTCCATATCATCGTGCCTTTGTGTGGTGAATTGTTTAAGAGACTTGGCATGGAATTAGAACAATCACCTCATTTCTGCCTCATGTTGTTCCTACTCCCTTTGTCTGGCATCACGTTTAGTAAATGAATTTTTCTAAGTTTCTTAGGAGCACATATTTCCATAGGAATTCTTTGTGTGCCTTTGCACTTTTTTTTCTTTGTTGAACTGCACTCAAACGAAAAGCTTTGTTTTTCTTAGCAACTTTGTCTTTCATTTGGACTAGGCGCTTCACTATATAGGAACTCCCAACTCCTTACTAAGCTTAGGTGCTTCCCTATAATTGCCACTAATTGTCTGCAAAACAACTGCCTACCACTACCTCCTACCATGCGAACTCCCAACAAAACTCCCAAGGCATGCTCCTTTGGCAAGCTTCCACACGAGCTTCCAAAGCCCATGCTTGTCAATTTACCTTATAAACTTCAAGCCTGACTCTTCTCTTTGTCTGTTGGTTTCGGAAACACTTCGACACCCTATTAGGTATCTTAGTCGCCCACCCATGGGTACCCTCTTGGTTTCACTCCTGTCCAATGCAAGTCTCCAAGCGTTGCCTCAGCCAAGAAATCCACCAAGATATCATTGTCGAGATTTAAGAGTCCTTGAACCATTAATGCAGCTAACCTCAGCCTTTGTCGAAAAAATTCCTCAACAACTCAAGCTTTAGGGTTTGACGATCTTCACCAGGCTCCATCGAGCTTCACAAGACTTCATCGAGCTCCTACACCAGTGACCACTATGCTGTCCAAAATCTAACGCTTTCATACCACCTTTCATGGGATTGGAATGCACCCAATTTTTTTGTTGGCCTGCCAAGTCGTGCCACACCACCTGGAAGCCTCTCTAGGGATTGGCCAACTTCGATGCTCCAACGGACTACACCTGAACCTGCAAACCGTCTTACTATTGGAAAACTACACTTGTTACTTAGACACATTATCTTGAGTTCACACAACATTCCATACTTAGTCATTTTCACAAGTAAGCCATATAGAATAATAAACAAGAACAACAGAAGTATAGAATGGCAGGATACCCAACCAAGCTCTTAGCAAGCTTTATATAAAAGTTGTCAATTTTACAATAGATTACAATGCAGTGGAGGTGCCCAACCAGAAACACTCCCTGCATGGCACAAGAAATCCTAGCCGTAGAAACCCCCCAAGTTATGTTACATACAATGAAGCCCAACAAAACTCAAGTCTATCTCTCACCTACAACAGATTCACCCCTGCGTCCTTCCAACTGTTGTGGATGCCTAGAAATTCATTGTCTTTCCTCATAGCGCTTCTTTGGTTTCCTTCACTTGTTTCATCCAAGTTTCTTTGGAATGAGTCTTATTTGTTCCTTTATATGTGTTGGATGTGCCGGTGGGCTAACCCTCACATGGTCACTTGCCTTGGCACTTTTCCCTGGTGCACACACTAACACGTTCTCCTTGGTCTCTTTCTGCACAAGCCTTTGGACGATGACCCTCACCGACGCCCGCTTGCCACTTGACTCATTGGACTCGCCATTCAAATCACATTTGGTTGTCGAACTCTTCAATATTTCCCACAAGCCAATAGTCACGTTACTGTCGAAATGCCCCTCCTTGTTGCCGACACTCTTCTCTCGATGTTCGTTAGCAAAGGGCTCACTTGGTGTGCTTCAACGTGCTCTAGATGAGTGCCCACCCGATCTCCCAAACCATGTTGAGTGCTGGCCAAGATTTTGTTCTGATATGCTTCCATGTGAAGGTTTCGGGCGATTGGGCTCTCCATGCACCAACGCCATGTGTGTGGGAGTGTGCCCCTCTCTTGGCGGTTTGCATGCATTCTCTCCCGCACTTCCATCTAACCAAGCTTCCAACCCATGCTCAAACTCTTATTGAGCTTCCACATCGTGCCAATGGGCTCCCCGGTGGGTGATGCACCTAGGCTTGCCAATCCTTAGGTGACTTTTCCTGTGGGATCATACACCCTTTCCTTGGTCGCATGCCCCTTATTTCCAGTAGGCTTTTGCAGGGCCAAACTAGCACTTAGAATATTTTTGGCTAAGTGTCTTGTTGTCTTGCGAACCTGAGGGGTACCCAAGTCAGGTTCCTTGGACGAGTGAGGTGCAGTAATTGCCCGGGGAACCTGATCCATTACATGGATAGGTTATAGGGAGATGGAACCTAGCCCCCTTGCTCCATGGAGCGTATTTTGACAAGGGGCATTATCCCCAAGGCAATGAAGTTGAAGAGGGTGCCCCCCAAAAACATTTAAGGGTCTATTTTTAGAGAAAATGTGTAATTTAAGATTAAGGGATTGAGGAATATTCTAATCTAGGTTAATGAATTAGGGTTTTGGATGTTGTAGAATGCCTAAATATTATATTGTAAATGGTTAAGAAAATACAATAATACAGTGAGAGGAACAACTCTAGAAGTTTTATTTGGTTTTTCTTGTTAAGTATTTCCAAAGTAAACCTTTATGTATTGTGTGTGCACCATTGTTTAATCTTTATTTTGCTTAAGAGTCTATATGCATTATTTCACTTCACATATTTAAGACTTACATATGGTATCAGATCTTGATTATTGGATTCAATATGATGTATTTCTTGCTAAGGGTTTTTCTCATTTGATAAAGCAAGTTTATATTGCGTTTGTGATAAACCTAAGTTCAATGGAAGCTTTGTCGTGGTGATTTCTGTGTTGAAAGAGAATGGTAAGTAGTTATAGAATCAATATTGAGAAATTTAACGGTTAGATGTCTGAGTTATGGAAGCTCAAAATGGAATATCTTCTTGTAGATTAAGAATAGTGGGCTCTATGGATCCAAGTACACAACCTACTGCTATGGTAAAAGAAGACTATGAGAAGATGAAAAGAAAATCAAGATGTATGATTCAACTTTTCCTATTTTATTTGGTATTGTTGAATGTTGTTGGAGAATATAGCGCAAAGAAGTTGAGAGATAAGTTCAAGAGTTTGTGTCAATCAAAGTCCCTAGTAAACAAGTTGTTTCTTCAAAAGATGGTGTATCATGTTAAAAGGGATGATAGGGACTTAGTGATGGATCATCTAAATGTATTTAGTACTCTGGAAAGTAAAATTGTCTCTGTTGATATAAAAATTGAGGAATAAGATAAATATATTATATTATTATGCTTCTTATCATATTCTTGAGACAATTTGATTGTAGCAATTAACTGTGCCACTGAAACCAGTGTACACATTGTATTTTCTAAAGAAACATGCAAAATAGTTCGAAGGTCAATGGTCTTGATGAAAGGAGTCTGAATAAAACTCGAGTACAAGCTATTCAGAAGCATTATCATTGATGGGTGTAACATTTTTGTTGTTCCTAAGGGTGAAAATAAAGAATACATAACTCCTATTGTCTCTGGAGAAAATGATATGGCATCAAATATTGAGACAAATTGGAGAGAAGGGCCTTTGAGCATTACATGGTAAAAGTATGATCGAAGGTATGTTTGATTGCACACTATATTTTTAATTTTATGAACATTGTATATATGGAAAACAAAATCAGGTAATGTTTGCATCTTGTGCTACTAAAAAAGAGAATTTTAGAGTTAATACACATTGATGTGTTTGGACCATTAGGTAAATTTGTGTATTATATTTCATTTAGATATGATTTCTCATGGAACATGTGGATTTATGTGAATCTGAGTTATTTGATAAATTTTAAGAATTTAAAATCTCATGTAAAGAATCAGACATAGAATAAAATAACAGTATCGAGGATATATAATGATGAAGAGTTTTGGGAAAATGAATTCAAGAAATTATATAAGAAATATGGAATAGCAAGGAATAAGACTACTCCATACATGCCTCAACATAATGGAGTTGTATAAAGAATGAATATGGAGTTGATGTAAGAGGAAAAGAGCATGCTTAGTGGTGTCAGGATAGGACATAATTTCTAGGTAGAGACACTGGATACTATGTGTTACTTGGTAAATTGGTCATTGACATTAGCATTGGTTGAAAAAATTCCACATCAAGTATGTACTACTAAGAAACCAAGTCTCTTAAACATTTCAAATTTTTTGGATGTGATGCTTATGTACATGTTCCAAAGGAAAAAATGAGTAAGCTAGATAATGTATCTGAAAAATGTAGATTTATTGGTTATAACACTATTGCGGAAGGGTTTAAATTTTGAAATTTGTAGTGTCCCCAACTCCAAAATAAGGCCAAAGGCACTAGAGACTTAGGAAAAAAGGATGAGGTAAGTATTACACATATGAATATAGAGTCCTAAGGTTAGGTCATCAATCCATTCAACCCAAACTCATCCTGATGAAAATTAAATACAATTCCCAATGTACATACTTAATAGAAATTATGATAAAGTATTTCATAAAATGAATGCATGGTGTTTATAACCTTATGTATGATGTAATTAAATCAAGTAACTGATAGTAAATATTAGTTTGTAAAGCTAGAATGAATTGTGAGTTGTAAATATTGTACTTAACATTTGCATGCATAGCAGTTATCTTTCGTATGAGGGTTACTCTTCAATTATGTGATGTGTGTGATGATAGCAGTGGTTAAGCAATAAATAAAAATAGCATCAAATCATATACACAACCACACAACTAAATCAAGGCAAGGCACGGGATTCCAACTACATCCTCCAAAATCAATCATGTGGTTGTCCCTTATAGCCAACTTCCACTAGTATAACTTAGATTAAATGGCTTCATTCCCTCCATCCATAAATCGCCATTACATATCAAATTTACTATAGAATAATCAGATTTGCAACAACATGATTAGATCTTCAACATTACAATCAGATCTGCAACAAGTGTGCTCCCAATCAAAAGGAACGGTGCATTCCCTTTAGTGTTGGAAACACTTCCGGCCAAAATAGTCATGGCTTGGTCATTCAGAAATCTTTTCCAGTGAAACAAAAAGTGTTTCTTACTATAATTGTTTCTCCGAACACAATGGAATAGGTTTCAAAACCCATAATGAATAGAAATGGGAGAACCATAACCTATGGTTGTGCCCCTCTCATCACCATGAGAGTGACATTCGTAAACCATGAAGGAGGAGAGAAAGAATAGAAAATGGAGGAATCCCATGGAAATAGAAAGTATTAAGAGCCATCCCTCCTGCTACAAGTATTGACATACAATTCATGAACATCCAGATAACCAATTTAGCCACCATTTCTCATATACAAAATAAAATATTGTAATGAACATAAAAACATAAGAGACATATTTATCTCAAATATGGGAAATGGACTTCAATGGGACGGATTTCCTCCCAATCGTAAACATAGTCAAGTCTAACTCACTTGAACAGGTCACCCTCGAACTAAGACTATAGATCCACTGGAAGAGACACATTTAGTCTAGCAACTCTCAAAACTACCTCTTCTGAGAACCACAATGCTTCCCACTACTACTTTCCTATTCGTCTCCATTTCTTATGGGATGTGACTCCCTTCACCTAACTCGTCCTTCAAGATATCAACATCCCATTTCTTGGCTTCATGTACGAGAACTTGGACTAGTAAAGTGATATAATGGAAGAAAATATAAACAAATATACCAACTCTAAGTCTCAATACACTCTCAATACTATCAACATTCCCAACACGGTTAGATAGCACAAGTCAAGTGATCCAAAGCTCAAGATTAGCTTCAACAAGGAGAGGGCATATGAATTTATAACACAAGGAGGCCAACTCTAACCCATGGGGATCAACTCAAATTAGAGAGATGTAAGGTTAAGCTTCTTTATGGAGACTTAACTCGAATTAGTGGAGTGGTGGCTTAATTAGGAGTTTCCCTTTCCCAGATTAGCACCAAGAGGAGGAGTTACCAAAAACCAAGGAGTGGAGCCATGAAGAGCATAAGGAGGCACATGAATGCATAAGGGGGGGTTACAAAACATTAAGGAGGGTGCATTAGGTAAGATAAAGGATCCAATAGGGTCATAAATATCCTAGAAGCGCAAAAGATAGGGGTGAATGGAGGAGTGGGTTGCACTTGTGGAGTTGGAGGCACAAATCAAGGAGGTGGAATCTAAATTCTAGCTTACAACTCCTAGAATCTAGGGAGATGGCGCTTTAGTGCAAGTGGGATCCATAAAAGGGCATATATCACTCAAGGAGGGTGCACTTGGAAATAGGGACCCACTAAGGTATGCATAGAGTGCAATAGTAACTTCATAGTCCATAAAGACGAAAAAAATGGTCTTTTGTACAAGGTTTGGGTGACCAACACTATCAATGCCACCAAAGTGCAAATATAAACTAGGATGGACAAACTTAAACCAACAACAAATTATAAGGTGTTAGGGATGTCCCCATTCCCCTCAGACCATGGAATCCATGGTCTCCCATACTCTTTTAGTTTCATTTGAAGCTAGTTGTTTATTTAATAACAACAACCATTAATGATAACAATAATAACATTAATGTTAATATTAATGCCAAAGTCCATAGTTAGGATTTAACAAATAAAAGATCATAAGTCCACAGTCATATTAACAAACAAAATAGTATAGGTCCAGGGCTTAACAACCAAGGTATTACAAAATCCAATTACTAAGAAAATTGTTTAAAGTTGGAATGTTGTTTTTAAAGAGGTTAAAAATGTTTCCAAACAAAAAATTGTACCAAGGGAAAATGAACTAAAGATAATAGAGTTTGAGTGGGAGAATGAAGAGCCTGAGTCAATTGAAGAAAACAAATTAGAAGAAGGAGAACCTCGTACTCCAGTTTTGAGAGATCATCTCGAGAAAGAAGGAAACTAGAAAGGTATTCTCCATCTGATTTTTAATCTCATTTTTCTTTTTCTATTACTGGGGATTATTCTAGAACTGTTAAGGAAGTG
>LPNX010674400.1:105649-117871 GCA_001517045.1 Pseudotsuga menziesii | reverse complement strand
TCAATGGATAAATTCAATGACATTGGTTATGAATCAGCTGCTAGACTCTAAATTGACTAAGAACAGTGGTAAAGAAGAAGAGAAAAACCAGACCATAGAGAAACAACAAGATGATACCATGTTTTTATGGGATGGTGTCTCTCTTTTCAACACAGAAGAGAGTGTGTTTAAATCTGAATACACACCTACAGCAACAAAGAACATGGATTTGATAATTAAAGACAATGCAACAATTGCAAATATTAAGAGGTTGTAAACGAATGTCAAGAGATAGATAAATGCCAATGTTACAGATAAACACCTGAAGTCACTACTGTCAATCAGGAAACAAAGCCAATCAACGAGCCTATCAAAATTGCAGAGGTTAATGAAGGAAACAATGGAAAATTTGAGGATAATGAAGAAATGCTGGATCATAATGTCCATAATTGTTTGGTAGATTCTGGGTCATTGGTAAATGTTATGCCACTTGAAGTTTGCAGAAAGATTAATGGTTAGCCAGAGCCCACAGCCTGGGAATTAGTGCAACTAGATAGAATGGGTATCAAAGTAGTGGGAGAAATGAAGAATGTTCTCATACACTTATCTGCAAATAACAAGATATGTCAATTTATTGACATTATGGTGGCTGATCTACCAGATGGATATGGGCTTATTCTGAACTGAGCTTGGTCTTCCAGGTTAAAAGTTTATTTTGCTTCAGACTGGTATCATTTATGGTTACCTCTTAAGGGTACCCCGAATCAAATTAAAATTTTGAGAGAACCTTACATGAAACATACTGTCACTAAGCTGGGGGAAGGTAATGAATCTGCTAATTCTATCCTAGGAAATTATCTAACAGAGCTTAGACTAAGATATCATACCTCAGGAAAGGCCAGTTCTGTGATTAACACTCAGCCTGAGCTCCTTCAACTTCCTCAGGCTGATAAGGATGAATGCAAACTAGTAGACATGGTTTCGATTTCAAAAATAGCACAACTAGACCACGGTTAGGTATCTCGTGTCTACAATCTAGCCCACCCCTTGACTCACCAAGTTAAAGGATTTCCAGGAGTGGGCACTTTTTCATTTCTCTTGTTTTAATGATTCTATACATAAATAATTTGATGATGTTTTATTTTTGTTTATTTATTTGATATTGTTTTTCTTTAATGCTTTGTTGCTAGTTCTTTTGGTTTTGAATAAAGAGGCAAACTTTTGGTTGCAATGGAAACATCAGGGTTCTTAATTAACTGAAATCTTGAGCAAAACACAATGCTTTTAAAGCATAGAATGTCTTCTAGTAGCAGTGTTCCTAATTGGCCATGTATTCATTGAAGTCCTACTTAACCCCTATAAATAGCTCAGAATTAAGAAGTCTGGAATACTATTTTGAGGTTCCATCCATTTCACATCTAAAATGTCCAAGGGAGTGGCAGCAAAGGACCCACGGAAAGGAAGCAAGGTAAACAGTATATCATATATAAATGATCCCATGCCATGATTTCAGAAAAGCTAAAAGCTATCAAGAGTCAAAACTCCTTAAACAAACAATAAATATCAAAGCAAAGTATCAAAAGCATGAACTTCAAATTCCCAAAAGTTCCTCTCCGTCCGTGAGATGAAAAGTAAATTCTTCTCTCACACAAAAGGACACTATGGATAGAGGAGCCTGAATAAAATTCAGAAAGAAAGGTAGATGGAGGACTCAAAAGAACTAAAGCTCAAATGGCACAAAAGTGCAGTTGGAATGGGAATGAGGAACAAAGGGATAGTGATGTTTACTATATGTTACAATCCTATGGTTTCCAAGCTAGAAACTACCTAAGGACGGGTAAAATAAATCTCACTTATTAGGCCTCAAAAGAGTTATTCAGACTTGGAAATATTTCTGATGTCACCTTTTCCCAATGAATGAACTGCTTCTCAATGATTAAATGTATGGGTTGGCCAGCTTAGGAATACAAACATCTAGAAGATTTCAATTTTGAGCTAGACAATCTTTTACTAGGGAGGAGTTAAATAAGAAATATGGGGCTCACCAGGTAGTCGCCAATTGTTGCAGCTGCAACATTTTCCCAAAGTTCAAAAAATTTTGGGACCCTCCTTTTGCTTATATCGGTTTGATTTTCTTATTTGATTTGATCTAATGATTATTCAGAAAGACCTTTCTAATGCTTGAAACGATCCACTGTTTGTTTAAGCTTTATCATTTCCTTTGAATGTGTTTTCAAAGTGTTTGAGTTGGAGGTTTATTTGCTTGTTCTCCCGCCGTTGCGGAGAAGTAATCATCTTTAGCTTTGTTATTCTTCTCCGATGCATTTGTCTCAATCGGCTGATTTTTGGTTTCACATCGAAACGTCTTGTTATTTCATTCTCCTCCGTTACGGACGGCAGACTATGAAGTCTCCCGATCATCGCTTTGACTTTTCAGACCCCGCATTGTTGTTTTATCCGCTCTTTAAGTCTTGGGCTTCCGCCATTGTGTCTGCCGAAAACACTATCCTTCCGGTCATTTAGTTGATTTCTCCTCCGATGTAGACCTTGCCTATTGTGGACTATTTTTCCTTTATGATTCCGTTGTTGTGGCTCCTGATTCCGCTATCACTACGATGATTAGTCTTGCAAAGCTCCGATGCGGGTGTGTCGATGGTTAGCTTAGTGGCTTTTCCACCCGTATGTATAAGTACTCCACCTGCCGATGCGTGTCGGTATTCTAGTCGCATGTCTATACCTCTTCTTTCTTCCGCCGTTGCGGCTCCCAAATCAGCTAAGCACCCGATGTGAAAAACGCTCCGACCGCCGATGGATGTTGCATGTCTGTAGCGTTTTCTCTTCCGCCGTTGCGGCTATGGAAAGCACTTGGCTTCCGATGTCGATGTCTTTCCAATTTCTGATTGGAAGTTTTCTCGCCCACAACTTAGGTCATAACTCTTCCGACTCTGATAGGCCTACGTGTTTCTGCGGTACTCGTCTCCTGTTAAGACCCACTTATGCGGCTGTGAATGAGTTTACCCTGCCAAGGTTAGCATCTTAAGCTTCCGATGAGTTCTTCATTTTAAATCATCAGATATTTCTTTCAAACCCGTAGGTGGACGAGGTGGTGGCGTTGGCGTTTGTGAAAGTTCTTATAACAGTCATGCACATTATCTTTCTTGTTGAGTAGCCGTTTTGGTTGATATAATTTGATGTTTTTTTTTAGAATGCAATCACAATGAATGATGCACATTGATTTATTGAAGGTGGACTAAAGGGACTGTTGAGATGACCACGGCGCGAAGGCATAGCTGGACAGTTTTGACAAAGATTGAACCGAAACCGACAGGATCGCAACGAGGACAAGAGAAGCAGAAGGAAAATATCAGTAGTGACAAAGGCGCAGACCTCAAAGATGTCAGTTACTAAACAGATCATGAGCGCACACATAAAAGATAAAAGTAGGGATCCGAAATGTTGTGAGAGACCGAAAGGTAACACATTTGGGAGGGCCCAAGCGGTCAACTGTTAGTTTAAATATTTGAAAGTTAGAATTGACAGGGTCTTTTTCCCAGTTAGACATGTAAAGAGATATTGTAAGAAGAACTACTTTTTTTTGCAAGAAAGAATTATTGTTTGCCTGTCGGAGAAAGTTTGCTGGGACGTTCAAATGCTATGCTATGGATTGGTGAAAGATGAACTATTTTGTTTTTTCATTTTTTGTCCATTAACTGTGAGATCGTTCTAACTCTTAGAACCTATGTTCTTGTTTGAATGATTTCTGGTTTATTCTGTGAAATTAACACCATGAGTAATGCATGCTGTTCATAAACAATTGGCTATCTGATTGTCTAAATATCTTCAATCATTCATGTGTTGTAGGAAGGAATATCAGCTATCTGTAATTTCTCTTTATAATACATGCACAATACACATTACTCATAAATAAGTTACAATTTGGCTCCCCGGGGATAGATAGATAGTTAGTTTTACTTTATTGCTGCATATGTGATTTGGATGCTTGTGAGTTCTAAGACGAGAGGTAAGAACCTACGCATCACGTTGTGACTACTCCTTGTGTCCTTTATCACGCTGCATGGTTAATTAGGCACGTGCATATCATACTTTAAGTCAAAAAATACACACGGTGGACTGGGCCGCAACCGGTAAATCCTTTATTTTTTGTTACTTGACCTACGGTAGCCAGACCGCAAACCGAACAGATTCCCTATACCAAACAGTCACTGGCTATTTGGGAAATTTGACTGGGGATAATCCCTTCCTATTGTTGCCTGCGAATTTATAGGCCTCAACAATTTTGGCACTAGAAGGAGGGCCGCCAGTGCATGGCTGGCCATGGAAACATATTTTCCCAAGCTTACCCCACAAGTAGATATTTGGAAGCTTTTGGGTTAACCCAAGTCCTTACAGGTTTTGGTTCTACCTTTGAAGCAAGTAAGCCCAGTTTCATCTTACGGTGTTTTTTACTCAAACTCTTGTTTGTTCACCTTTGCTCATGGCTGGTATAAATGTGAATCAGCCCAACCCTCTACCGGCTTGGAGAGATAGATCACCTTTGAACCTAACACCTCCTTTGCACAACCTACCTCAAGCTTTTGATAAGCTGCTGCCTAAGTTTGATCCCCAGGAAAGGATTGTTGTAGATGACCACTTGCAAAGTTTCTATTTAGCAGTAGAAGGGTTGAGGGCTGGGGAGTATGAAGATGTGGTCTATAGATTGTTCCCACATACCCTTAAAGGAGCAGCAGCATCTTGGTATTTTGGTTTTCCTGCAAACTCTATTCCTGATTGGGACACCTTCGAAAGGATTTTCAGGAGTAAATACGCATCCCAAAAGACAAATGCCTCAGTAATGAAAGGCCTTGTTTTAAAAAAAAAAAGAGAAAGATGAGAAGGTACATCATTTTAATCAAAGGTTTTCAACATACTTAAAGAAATTTTCTGAAACTGATAGACCCTCAGACAAATTCTTAATTGAATATTATACCTCAGCCCTAGGACCTGAGCTGGCCATGTTTGCCAAAATGAAAGCTCGACCTACGTTGGTAGAGACTTATGAAGAAGCAGAAAGGGTAGAGGCTGAAAAGGAAAGTATAGAAGACTATCTCGAGCTACCTGAAGAAAAAAATTCCGAGAGAAGGGCCTTATTGCTGTCTAAACCTAAAGAGGAACAATCACATGATTTTGAGGGAATGCTAAAAATGATTCAAAAACTCTCCAACTGAATAATAGATTTGGAGAAAGAAAGGGAAGTTAAAAAAACTGATAAACCCTACTACCAAAAAGGGGAGAATAACAACCAATTGAATATCCCTCCATCAAATTCAGCATCAATGAATATACCAGTACTTAATAAGCTTCACCATAAATATTTTGAAAATAAGGAGAGATTGAAAAATGCAATATGCTTTATCCCCCAACCTCCAATATCTCAGGGTAGTGATAAAATTTCCCAAGATACAAATGAAACTTACCACACTCCAATCTGCCCACCCATAGAAAATAAAATATCTTAGATTCAATCCTTGACAAAATCGAGGTCAGAATAGAAAATAAGGGAATCCAATTAACTGGGATACCTTGAAGAACTGATGAGACCGGGATTAGCCTTCCACCCATAGAAAGTCAGCGAAAATACCAGCTATTAATTTTACGAATGATACTCTTTATAATCCAATCCCAATATTTTGATCTATAACCATTGGGTTTTAAGAGATTACCTAGATAGCTGAAACCCTCCTCAATATTACTAGAATTATAAGGAAATAAACTAAACAGAGAGTCTTTCAAATGTTGATCCTTGCAGGAATGTAAAATAAAATACCTTTTTACACTTACCTCTAATCCTAAAGCTTTACAAAATATCAATAATAGACACTATAAATGATTCCATTCTTCTTGAGATCCACCTCCAATAATGACAACATCATCAACAAATGAGAGGTGGGTGACAAAAAACCCTCTAGAGACCATAAGACCAGAAAACTTCTTTGCAACTTTCCCTGACGGCTAAGGAGGATAAGTCCTTTGATTGCTAAGATAAACAAGTAAGGATAAAGAGGACACCCTTGGCGGATACCTCTATTACCTTTGAAAAATGCTGATGGAACACCATTGATGAGCACAATAAATCTAGATGAAGATACACAACTCATAATCCACTTAACAATATCAGGAGATAAACCAATTTGAAAAAGAATTAATCTTAAGTAGGACCAATTCACTCTATCGTATTCCTTCAATAGATCCAGTTTAAGAAAAAAGGAATTCTTTTTTTGAACTTTAATAGAGTGTAAACATTTTGGGATTGTCCCTACTGCATCAGTAATTTGACTATCTGGTAAGAAAGCAAATTGTTCTTGAGAGATATCCTTACCCAGGATCGGCTTCAATCTTTCTGGAATAATCTTGGATACAATTTTGTAAAGAAAATTACAAAGTGAAATAGGACGAAAATCATTAAAGGAATCAGGACGGTCCTTCTTGGGAATACAAGTAAGGTAAGTTGAGTTCAAAACCTCATTAATTTTTTTTGTTTCTGAGTTTCTTCCACTGCATCAGTAATCTCGTGCCCCAAAATATCAAATAAATGCCAATAGAACTCCACCATCCATCCATCGGGGCCTGGAATCTTGTCCTTCGTGAACAAATTCAAAGTGTTTTTAACTTCTAACATAGTCATTGGCCTACCAATAGAAAGACAATCTTCATTTTCTAAAAATTGTGGAAAATTTTGAATAGTTTTCATCTGGTCCATTAAATTAAACCCCTGTGGTTGAGAGAACAAAGATTTAAAATGACTCTCAACAACAACACTTCTAATTGTTTTTTGGTCTTGACTAATATCCCCATTCTCTATGCAAAATTCCCAAACAAAGTTTGTTATTCTTCTTTGGTTGGTAAACATATGAATTTTTTTGAGTTATTGTCTCTAGTTTTAATCCATATAGATCTGCTTTTCTGATGTAAGGTCTCTTCCTTTTGTCTCAAAATTTTTCCCCGCTTAGATTCCAAAACCCAAAGTCTCTCTTTTCTATCATAAGAGAAGAAAATATCATCCACTACATTTGTAAGAGACTGAATTTAAACATCTATCTCCTCCGGCTCCTTTGCAGTTTCTTCATTTTTTAACCTCTCCCAATCGTGGACTTCTTCTCTCAATTTATTCAACTTGTCAATAAAACTAAACATCACATAAGAATAAGGTACTTGAGATAAGTTTTGCCATTGTTCTTTGACAAAATCACATAAAAGGTGATCCTCGAGCCAGATTGGGTTGAACTTAAAAGGGTATTTAACCAAACTTTTGTCAAATTCAATCTGCAGCAAAACAACCTTGTGATCCAAGATGCCCAGAGAGTGAGACCATGATCTGAACTTACCAAAATTCTCACAAAGGTCCTCAGCGAGAAAAAACCTATCCAATATTTTAACAAGACCTTCTTCCCCACACCGACCATTTAAGCAAGTTTGGCACAAGACATTAGGCACTATGTCCACCAACTTCATCTCTTCAATTTTAGTCTTAAAATAATCATATATGGGATCATCGGAATTTCCAGCACCCAGATTTCATCCATTGATAACATAAGATAAAATATCCAGCAACAATAAGGGATCTATTATCCAATAAACCAAACTGAAATGTATTTTCCCAAAACTCCAGTCTCTTACTATAAGGAGCATAGATGTTTAGGATCCTGAGCACCTTCAGGTAACCAATAATGTGTCTTTCAACCATGATACCAACATATGTGATAAAGGCCTTTAGGTCCACCACTTGTGGGTTTTAAGCCACCAGTGTGCCACCCAATAAACCATTATAATCCCATGTCGAAACATGCCAATACGGTTTTAATTTCAAAAATATTGACATGCAGAACCCACATTAGTCATAGTCTCTTGTAAAAGAATCACACAGGGTTTCATTTTATCTAAGAATACCTTCAAAGAAGATCTTTTAGGGTCGTTTCCTAGCCCTGTAATATTGAAAGAGACAAAGATAATTTCTAAACAATCTTTGGGGTTGTTGAATCTCTAAGAGGTCGGTCATAAACAACTGAAGATAAACCTGAATCCCTAGAAATATGTTTGTAAAACTGTGATGAAACCTTAGCGTTTTGACACAAACTATCTAATCCCTCTCCCTCTCCTAGAAATTCTTCTTTCGATTTGTCTTTTACCCTCTTAATAGGTTTTATAACATATACATTTGGCCTTCTAATGGAGGAGATAGCCACCGCATCTGAACCCTCTGGGATAGTCGAGTAAGTTTCAAGAGGTTTGACCCCTGCCTCAGACCCTATCAAAAGAAGGGAAGAACAATCTTCCACAGGGGAAGAGGAAATCTGAATAGAGGGAAGATCACTAAAAATCCTAGATAAAGGAGGAAAATACAAAGGATTAAAGATAGGGCCCTCCAAGGAGGGAACATTACTTATTACATATGGATCACCAGAAACGGAATTAACCCCATCCACTAGGAAAAAATCCTACTCAACCATGACCTTTGAAGAAACCCCCAAACAACTAGGAGAATTCACTACATCCTCAAACATGCCATATTTACCCTCAACCGAGAAAAATCCCAATATCTCATCAATAGATAGTAATTTCAACACGATAGGGACAATATTTGCTAACTTACCAACAAAAGAGGAGGTCGATGAGTGGTCAAGCGGAATAGGGAAATTGAGACCATCAACAAGCTCTGGTTCCATATCACAATGCTTCAAAACATCACAGAATCCTTATCGACTGGATGCGCAAAAAGCTTTAGAATGTCTCGTACCATGACATCAATGGCATCATAATGGAACACGATAATAGTAAAGTTTTTGCATGGAAGATCCCCCTTCCCACACCACTTCCAACTCCTCTGGAAGCTCATTCTTCGTTTCCATTTCCACAAGGACCAGAGGCGCTTTTCTATCGGATACTATTAAATGACTGTCTTCAATATGGATGAATTTACCAATAGAACTTGCGATCGCTCTATAACCCTGAATGTTCCAACAGAATAGAGGAAACCTATGTAAAATGACCCAGAGGTGTCTCTTCGTAAGTTTATTCATCCTTGGATCAAAATCCACACTCCAACAAAAAAGAACCATAGATCCTTCGCTATAAACCCAAAGCCGCTCCTCCACCGCCAACCTATCTTCTTCAGATAGAAAATGGAAGACAAACGAGTCATTAACTAAAGCTATAACCATAGGGGCATTATTGGATATAGGTTTTCCACTTCTCACGAATCCACTCTAGTAACTCGACTCTCGTTATCTTCGCAAACTCCATTTCACCCTCCAGCAATCATACGGTAAGGGTCAGGACCAAAACCATTGTTACATCCTCTCCTAAGACACACAACGACTTACCCTTCTGAACCTTCTCAATCCTTAGCACTCTAGGTTTCCGCTCTATGTTAGCCTTCTCTTCTAAAAGCAACAAGTCATCTGCACCCTTGTTGTCAAAACCAAAGTTCTTTTCGCTGACATGCTATTGTCCCAATATGGTGGAGACACGTCCCACCTTTGTAATTAATGTATCACATAAAGGGGGTTTGTCTGATCAAGACTTGAAGTTTGAAAAGATGGGTGAAGTACCAGGATCCATCTCATCTGACCGGAGACGAAGACTTCATTCCAACTTCACCGAAGAAGCTATAAAGAACTAAAAAACCCAAAAAACCTAGCTATGGAAATTAAAAAAATGCAATTCCCACTTTGATATCCTGGTTGGTACTGGACTAAGAGTGACTCAGTTTGACTTCATGACCATAGCTAGACTTGTAGAGCCAAACAAAACAACAAGCAAAACCCTTGAAACCCTAAAGATCTATTTTATCGTAACCCTCTTCATTCCACCTGGAGAACTTTTCTTAAAGGGTTTGCACTTTAGCTAATAATAAACCTGAATTTAAAATGAATTTATATTTGATTTTAATTAAGTAAAAATTATTTTTTTAATTCTCTCAAAAGTTTCAAGAGTACCTTATTAACTAAATTCCAAAAGATAGAGATAAATTAGTTTACTTGGTTGTTTAACAAAACTTTAGCGTAAGCATACTTTACGTCATTTTCTGTCAAAAGTGGGAGTGCTCTCCAACTAATATCATTCGATCGATTGTGAAAGAATCGAAGTTGAAAATTTCAAGAAGAAACTCAATAATGGTGTTGGGGAAGTGGAATTTCCAAACTTGTTTTCATATTTTCCAAAAAATAAAGGAACTTATTGTCGTCATTAAGAGCAGTCAAATGGGAATTCATTAGATTATGCAGGGCGAAAAATACATTACATGCCATTGGGCATTAAATGCGACAGTGGTCGCACTGTGCATTGTTGGATCCTTTCCAAAGTAAGATCCAATGGTGCACAGTGCGACTGTCGTCGCATTTAATTCCCAATAACATGTAATATATTTTTCGCCATTATGCAGCTGCGATATTAATGTATTTCTATTTTGTCGATTACGTTTTAAATTTTACAAAATCCCATCAATGAATATCATATAATATATGACTCTCACACAACATGAAGTGGATGACACGATGCCTCATGTGAGGACTAAAAACTGAAGGTGAGCAGAGCCTCTGGCTTATTAGATATCAATTTTGACTTGAAATAAGCAGATTCCGTGGCACTGGCCCATGTCCTTTTGTCAACTTACCTGAAGGATTAGGTAGAGAAATTCTTCTTACGTATTAGCGAATAAATATTTTACGAGAATACTTCTTACTCGATGATTGAATCAAAGGTATAGTTCTCTCATGCTTATCAATCCAAGAGATGGTTTCCGTCCATATTGTCAACCAAACTTGACTTTTCACAGCAATTTTCTATGGAGATTGTGTGGGAAATTGAAAAATATACAAAGTGGCACAAAGAAGAAGTCTTATAATACTAGACATGGTAGATGAGTATGATAATAACATTCACAAGGATGAGTTACATGAGTTATTTTCAAAGTTTTAAGAGCAAGTCATTGACATCTTTGGGCAATATGACCATCCATGGACGCATTAAAGAACAAGTTTGGAACATTTAGCGAGTTTGGTAGTTCTAAGGTAGAATTGTATTAGGGAAATATAGAGATAACAAAGAGCTAGAAAATAAGTCCTAAATAAAGTTAGAGAAATAGAGACCTAAGTTAACACATTATATAATTTGGGATAAATTTATACTTAAAATGAAAACTCTTACCATAAAAACTCCTATTTTTGCATCAAAATCATCAAAAACAAGTCATGAATCGAAAAGTGGTGCTACCAATAGCAACATTTTATTTTTAGGGGTTAAAATTATAACTTTTTTTGAAACCCTCGCCGGTGTTGGTGAAATCAAAACCCTAAATCAACCATCGAGTTGAAAAGTAGTGCTATCGATAACACCTTTTTGGGGGGATAAAACTATGACTTGTTTAAAACCTCAACTAGTGTCGCTGCAATAAAAATCCTAAATGTAATGAACATAAAATAAATATAATAATTAAGTAATTAATAATAAACATAATTAAGATGAAAGGACATGACTTTTCATTCACAATTCCCAAGCCCTATTTAATAAGTGGGTTATTAACCATTGTAATCATCTGTTATCATCTATCCTATCACAAATACAATACATTATTTATTATGGCTTATTCGATATTCCAAATAGCTTGGTAGTCTTTGTATGAGCAGATAATTATTTGCCTCATGTGGTATCAGAGCAGACCTTCCTCAGGCCTCACTGATTTTAGGCTATTAGCCATCATATTGAGAATTTCTCTCATTTCTGGTCTTTAGCCAAACCAAAATGCTTTTGGCCATCTACACGAAGAAGAAGAAAAAAAAATTACACGAAGAAGAAGAAAAAAATATATTTAAAAAAAAAACAAAAATACATTCTGCTGAAGATATAAAAGATATAAAAAAAACTTGAAATCTGGGTTGCACCATCCTGCACATCCCATCTCCCTCACGCCACTGCTCCATTCCCTTCCCATCTCCATCACGCTGTTGCTCCACCTCCCTTCACCGCCCACTCCATTCTCCCTTACATGCACTCCTTCCATGCCTTGCATGATCCTCCCATCCCTGTGCACCCACGATTCACTTCTGCACACCTCCACACTGGCCTGCTCCCTTCGCCACCTCCTACAACCCCTCACCACCCCAGCTACCACCATTCACCTGCACTCTATCTTCCACGCACTTGACCACCTCCATTCTCCACTGGTTGTGCATCCATTCTCCAGCAAGC
>LPNX010674400.1:66877-77277 GCA_001517045.1 Pseudotsuga menziesii | reverse complement strand
TATAGTCGATGCCAACTTGGTTGGTTACTCATTTTGCTCGAGGTTATTTTTTTTGGATTGGTCGAGGCTACTTTGGTCCTGGATGACTGTTACTTTTGGGATTTGCATTGAAACAATAATTTGAAAATATTTGGTTGACACTTCTTTCTATAAATCATGACCGATATATCACATGGATTGAGAAATTTTGGAATGATAATATAGTGGTTAGTATGTAACATTTAATTTGGTCATTAATATTTTGGATGGGTGACTCCAACCGAGACTGTCTCTCGACCATCTGTTCGTTGTTTCTATATGTCTGAATCCACTCTTCGGTTTATTAACTTTTCCATTTTTATGATCGACTTTTCCTTAATTTTGGTCGATAAAGAATGTCAATATTATTTAGTTTGTATGTATGTTGGTGGTCGAAGAGTTCTTATCAAAGTATGGTCGATGGTATATGATTGGAGTGGTCATTTAACTTATGGTCGAGTGAAAATATCCCACTAGTCGATCAAGTTTGTCATAGTCGAAGTTTATTAAATATCTTTGAGTCGATTGAGTCATTAGATTTAAAGTAATTTTACTATATTTTTTAAATCAAGAGGGATAAAATATGAGTTCAATCTATATAATTCAGTCGATTTCTAGGAGACTCTATTAGTCAATTTAGTTGATATATTAGTCGGACTTGCTGGGGAACTCTCCATCTAGGACATGTGGTATTTAGGACTTGAATCTAGTTCTAAAGACACATTTTGGTGACTATAGGGCCTTTGGGGAATCCTCAAGTATGGAAGACTTAAAAATTATACATGGTTTCCTTATACTTTGTTGGGAATGAAGGATCATTGACAGGTGTGATCCTATACATCGATATCCATATAAGTAGAGAAGGGTAGTGGATCGCCACGCCTGTTTCTTCGCATTTTTCACAAGTCGATAACACGATTCCAGCCAAGTGGTTGGCCCAATTGAATAATTTTGTTTGAGTAGCGATGACTTTTACGACTTCTAATATGTTGAATTGGATATCTGATGGTCGTCATATGTTGGTTAAGAAAATGGAAACGATGATTGCTACATGTGTGTAAGCATCGTATCGTATCTTGTTGATAACAAGACCCTTAGAATTTTTTCCTTGCATGGATCTGGTGAATTCTTCGACTAAGGTTGGGTTAGACCTGATTGGTTTAGCAGGCCCTCTCCATGGTAGACCTGTTACTTATGGAATGACTTGGGCGTTAATATCCATGGGTTAGTCAAGCCATAATTTTCCATTATGGTATCTTCTCACAATGGATTGGGAAATGAAATATTTTAGTCAATCAAAACTATCGAGCAGGGGGGTGCCAAGATAATGGCAGATCTTCACGGTAGAAAAATTTTCTGCTGATTCATTCCACTTGTCATTTTGAATGCTCCACTCTCTCAAATCCTTCTGTTTGGGCTCTGTGAATCCTCTCAAGGTGATCTCTCATTGGAGACATTGTTAGATCCTCAGGCTTAGGAAAGTTTGTTATGGTTTTCTTCATTGATCTTGTAGTGGTGTTGCTTATTTTAGGCACCATGGTAGTATCAAGTAGATAATCAAGTTTGCTAGCTTGGATGGATGGAGTGGATGCTAAGTGAGCTTGCTCAATATCTTTGAAAAAGCAATCCCAGTCCTACTCCAAATGCATATTTATACGTGGAGAAATCAATGGTTGATTTGGAGTTGTAGGTGAATATATTAATTGTTGATTCGATGAGTTCTAGTTGCTTCTCATGCATGAACTTTTCTCTTGTTCTGTATTTTTTGGCCAGTCCTAATGGCTTCGTCGGTGCGGTCGGTCATTATGTTTTGCAATAAGCGATATGTTGTCAAATGGTCGACTCTGTCGATGCTTTTTCGACTGGTTGGTTGAAGCTTGACAAGTCGGTCCTTCTCTTCGGCGGTATTTGGGTGGGGTTTGACGACCGCTCTTCATCTTTTCTCTTTCTCACTCTTTGCTTGCCAGTCTATAGTCATTTCATTCAATTTTCCTACCACCAACAATGTCTAAGCATTCTTGCATATTTAGAATAAGTCATTATCTAACTATTTTATTTGATTCCCCTCTCTCTCTCTTCAATATTACATCAAATAATCAATCAGGAACAAACCTGGGGGTGCAATATTCAACCAAATAGTGACACAATTATCAGTTGGTGTTGCACCCATTCTATAGTCTATATATTGTTAGTTGGGTGCCATTAACAAGTTTGGAGAATACTCTAGGCTTGGAGAGTCTGTATTTGAATTGACCCCTTCCCATTCAATTCTTCAATCATATATGGTCCCATCCAATCTATGTGCGAATTCTTTGTATTTCCTTTTATCTGATTGTCATATAGTAATATGAGGTATTTGAGTGCAAAGTCCTTCCGTCATATATTTTGATCATGCCAGGATTTTTGCTATTGTTTTTGGACCTCCTAATGATAAATTTCCATTCGTCAATGTTCCTCAAGCTGGTTAAGTTAAAAACTATGCTCCTTCCTTGCTCTAGTAATATCCAGGTGGGGCACATCTACTATAAGCTATTTGGCAGTCCCATAAAATAGTGAAAAAATTGTCATCCCAGTTGTATTTTGAAATAATGCAAATTTTTGTCATTACTTTAGTCAAAGTTTTATTGAATGATTCAATTGATCCTTTGAATATGGGTGATAGGTTGTGCTCTTGTGATGGTTAATCATCAAATCCTTCACTAACACTTTGATAGTTTTTCTTACAAAATGTGTGCCTTGATCGCTTATTAGGGTGAGGGGGAAACCAAATCATGTGATGATTTTTTCATAAATGAAATTGTCTGCTACTTCACATGAACATGTTTACTTTGATCTCGTCTTTGTAGATGCCATGGCCTAGGATGATTCCAATTGGTGTTGCAAATATGAACTTTGTGATATTCAATGATAGTTTTATTTGTCGAAGTAGATTTCCCAATCATCGAAGTAGACAACCAACATTATATATATATATATATATATATATATATATTCTTGAAAATATTTGATGACAATTCTTGAGAAGACTGTTAGCGCATTATTTAGACAAAAGGGCATGACTTTATAAGCAAACAATCCAATATTCCAAACAAATGTCATAATGCATTGATCTTCTTTAGAAATAGGACTTTATTATATCCAAAAAATCCATATGTTAAATAACCGATATGTGGTCCTTAGTCGATTTGGCATTATTATTTGGCTCTATGAATTTCTTGATTTCTTCAATATTCTCCTTAATGCACTCTTCTGCTAGGGAGAATGAGAAGCCTTTTATGAATGTCTTTTAACTCTTTCCAAGTGAAAGTTCCACCTTTGGCTTCTTTCATCTGGTACCATTTTTTTGGGAGATTGTGTAAGGTTTTCCATTACCCCAAAACCTGCAAATGTTGATGAACATTTGAAACCTAGCACAAGGCCCTACCACCAGGAGTGGCGGTTAGTCCACGTGTTTTAAATTCCCAGAGGTGTGACGGTTATATCATGTGTAGGTTGTATCGATACTCCAGCACCCTGCCTCCAGCATAGCTCGGGGGAATTGAACCCAAGACCTGTGCTTTGATACCATGTTAGAATTGAAGTTCCATTTAGATCTCCAAGCAATTAGTTCTGAATTATGATTGCAGTAAAAGGAGAATGAAGATACAAACTGAACAAAACAAACCACACAGCAAACAAATGATTGTAGCTCAAGAATTTACAATATCATTTTCATTAATTAAATATAGTGTTACAATAGTTTACATAGGAAGAATTCAAATGCATTAGGGAGAAATTGGAATCTACCAATTCGATCTGATTGTACCTAACTGACTAGCTAACTCATGGTGTCTCAATCAATATCGGAGTCCAATGGATCAACTCCCAAATGTCTAACCAGCTCATACAATCAGTAATAACCAGTTAACTCGGTGTAACTGAGGTGGTAGGTGGGAAAAGGTTCCTACTCCACATGCATCCATGCTAACTAAGACTAACTAGTTCCAACTCCAACTAACTGATGGAAGTTGTTGCTGGGACTCCCAGTGGCTCCTAAAATGTAGGGATTGGTCTAGGAGGAAGCAAAACTGATGCATGCACATGCATTAAGTGGCAGTTAACCTTTAGCAGTGTTCCCCACACTCTAGTAACTGGTACATGTGGCCCCATTAGGCCAAGTGGACCCAATGGTACTAGTGGACCCAATTAATTAATTAAGGTTCCTAAGTTAGGCTAAATAATCTAATAGACAGTATCGTCAAGGGAGGATTAATAATCCTAACACCCCCCTGAATCCTAACTTAGAGAACCGTGGGCCTTGAAAACAAGGCCATAAGTCACCCACTTACAATCTAAAATAAATAATGCTACTTAATACAACCGAGGAAATAGGGGAAAACCTATTGGGAAACCTACCCCCCTCAAAATAAGCAGGAATACAATTTTTGAATAAAAACTTGTGAAATTTTGGCCGCCATTTGCAGCACATGTAGTAGAAAATTCAGTATCTTGGTTCTTCTATGCAGGTGAACCTATGAATCCAAAAAAAAGCTTATCTCTGGAGGAATATTCCTCTTCGGAAGAAGAATAACGCACTCAACTGAATCAGAAATATAAACAGTTGCACGGTAAAAAATGGACCCATGTAGAGCAGTTGAAAACAAGTGAAGAGAGAGCAAAATTTCTTGAGAATTTGAACCATGTGAGGAACAAACAATAATCTGATATATGTCAGCTTTGAACAAAAAAACATGAGTTGTAAAATCAGCCCCAAGCGTTAACAACAAGTGTCCAGGCGGATGCAGAATGTCTTCCTCTTTACTAGTTCTGTGAGGGGATGAGCATGTGACCAAAGGTAGAGAAGCCCTGGGACTGTGGAGAGTGAATGATTGAGATCCATAACCTAATATTTCATTAGAATAACCAATAATTCAAAAAATCTAATATCAGAAAACTCATAAGAGAGAACTAACATTGAATCCTCAAAAGCAAAATTTAAGGAGACTTGCGATGCTTGATTTGTCACAAAAAAATTGATGAAACCAGTTACAAGAAATATTGAAAGATCTTGAATCTTAAAACCTGAACCACATATTATCAGATCAAAAAATAAATCATATCCAAAAAGGTTCATATCAGATCCAAATCTGTGCTCCACCGAGATGGTAGATGCATAGTTTTCTCCTTCTTCAAAATTCTAATTTTTGGTGTATGCATTCCTGTAGGAATTTACTGGAAGCTATATATTAATGAGAGTGAATGGAGCACTCCTTTAATATGATATTATTTCCATCATATTCATGTTATTACTTATCTGTGCACCAGCAACATTATTAGATATAGAGAAATCAAATTCCTCCAACTTTTCTGAAACAGACACCGATAAACTATGCACAAAATTTAAAGAATCACTAGCAAATTTTTGCAAAGAATAGAGGGAGTGTTTTTATTCAAAAAATGAGATTCAAATTTCTTATTTTGGATCATCCATGTGAAGATATGAGATATTATAGATCTCATACACTTTTGGAGCAGCAGGAGAAGGAGTCACTCCAAGGAGACTTTCTTCAATTCGAATTGACTATAGAGAAAATTGTGCTTCTTCTTCATCTTTAACCATTTGCTTTTCTATAGGAGAGGGCATGAACTCATCATGAAGGATTTTATCTGAACCTCTTTGAACTTCTAGGATTTTAGAGTCATCTCCCATATGACTGCTAGGTCCACCTGATATCAGGGGAAAGTGATGAAGGATTTCCTAAGGGAAACCATGTGGTTGGATGCTCCAGAATCTATCAAATAAGCCTTCGACAGAGTGAGGCTTGCATGCAAGCATCTCTCATATTCTTCAGTATTCTCTTCATCACCAGACATATCTGCACCTTGTAGAAGGGAAATATTTTTATGTACACATATATCTTTCAATTGGTCGAGGGTCTTCTTCATGCACAAGTCTTTTGGATGAAACCCCTTATACACTAGGAACACTTTTTATTTTTGAACTTCTTCTTTTTCTTAGAGTCGGAGGCTCCTTTGAAAGTCTGTTAATTTTTTTAGGATTCGAATCAACTTCCTTAGGATCCTTCTTCTTTGATTTCCCTTTGGCTTGCGCTTTGCTAGAGTTAGTAACTAGGGGAGCCTAATCTTTGGAGGTCTTGATGACTCCCATTCGAATCAACTTCTCTTGTTCCTTGTTTAAGGACTTGGAAAAGGAACCAAGTGAAGGAATTTTCCAACCAGGGAAGCCTTCCTGCTTGGAATGAAATATAGAAACAAATACAAAATAGTCAGGGTCGAGTTTGCTGAGAATGGAGACCACATTTTTCTCATCCTTCCTTTCTATTCCGTACGATATGCATTGAAGTGAAACAGACTTGGATTTAGTAAGTAATTTCTCAATACTCTCGAAATTGCTGGGATGTAAGGCTACCAGTTCATTCTCTAGGAGGTGTCCCCAAATCTCATCTTGTTTTCCAAAAGGTTCTCAATATTCTCCCAGGATTCTCTGGGTGTACTCAAACCTTCAAGGTGGAATAAGATATCTCTGTATATATGAGTGCATAGATAACCGAAAGCTTCATCACAACGGTTCAGAAACTTGTTCTTTTCAACTAGTTGATGGAGCTAAGCCTCCCTTCCAAGTATTATCCTAAGGTAGCCATGCTTGCACAATTCCAATTGCATATCAATCCTCTAATCAAGATAAATTGAAGTTGTAAGGATTCGTGGTGTAGGAGATTGAGAATCCATAATTCTCTGCCTGAAATATCACAAAACTTCACACAAGCTACATAGCACCTGTATATTTTCACTACAAAACACTAAAACATTCGAACTATGTTAGAATCATGCTTTTCCTCTCAACATGAACATGTTTTCAAGGTCCTTCACGCCCTCTCTGCCACTCTGAATAAATTTCAAGGAAGAAAATCATCATAAGGGACTTCTGTGGAGAGCTAGCTACTTTTGATGTTCAATGGAGAGAAACAAACATGAATCCTTCCTAAGATGGCTCTGATACCGTGAAGTTTTGTTGTTACACCAAAACTTGTAGATGTTGATGAACATTTGAAACCAAACACAAGTCCCTCTCACTAGGAGTGGTGGTTAGTCCACTTGTTTTATATTCCCAGAGGTGGGGCGGTTATACCATGTAGAGGTTGTACCGATACTCCAACACCCCGCCTATGGCATAGCTCGGGGGAATTTAAAATGAGAGATGTGCTCTGATACCATGTTATAATTGAAGTTCCATTTATATATTCAAGCAATTAGTTCTGAATTATGATTGCAGTAAAAGGAGAATGAAGATACAAATTGAACAAAACAAACCACACAGAAAACTGATGAGTGTAGCTCAAGAATTTATAGTATCATTGTCATTAATTAAATTCCGTGTTAAAATAGTTTACATAGGAAGAATTCAAATGCAGTAGGGAGAAATTCGAATCTACCAACTAGATCTAACTGTACCTAACTGACTAGATAACTCATGGTGTCTCAATCAATATCGGAGTCCAATGGATCAACTCCTAGATGTCTAACCAACTCATACAATTAGTAATAACTAGTTAACTCGGTATAACTAAGGTGGTAGGTGAGAAAAGGCGCCTACTCCACATGCGGCCATGCATTATCCATGCATAAATAGTTCTAGGTAAATGATTGTGATCTAACTGAAAGTAATTGAAAGCTAACTAAGACTAACTAGTTCCAACTCCAACTAATTGATGGAGGTTGGTGTCGAGACTCCCAGTGGCTCCTAAAATGTAGGGATTGGTCTAGGAGACACTAAAACTGATGCATGCACATGTAGTAAGTGGCAGTTAACCTATAGCAGTGTTCCCCACACTCTAGTAACTAGTACATGTGTCCACATTAGGCCATAGTGGACCCAACGGTACTAGTGAACCCAATTAATTAATTAAGGTTCCTAAGTTAGGATAAATAATATAATAGACAGTATGGTCAAGGGAAGATTAATAATCCTAAAAAAATGTATAATGTAGAATGGAATAAATATGGCCATAATTTATCATCTATTAAGACCTAAATTTTGGGAACAACTCCCCTTATAGTGTGTAAATTTACACCCTATATGGTGGTGCATTACATATTATTGATGTAGGCTCTTGTCTAATAGTGGGTCTATTAGTTGTTATTGTACACCTTTGTCTCCTATATACATGATAATCCCTAAATGTTGGGAATAGTTCCCCTATAGTGTGGCACTTTACCCCCTATATGGTTGTGTATTACATATTATTGATGTAGGATCAGGTCTATTAGTGGTTCTATTAGTTTTTATTACACACCTTTGTCTCCTACATATAGGAAGGTGATATTTTCATTTTAGTAAGCATTGTATATTGTCTTGTCTTGGGTACACAATATATTGTGTAAGGATGTTCCTCCCTCGAAGAGGATTGTTATTTATCTTTGTTATTCATTATTAATGCGTGGATTAGTCTCTTTTGGTCTATTTCTACTATTTTTATGTTATTTATGGGACTCAGTTGCACAACAATTGTTGAATTAACATCCTAGGCATCCACCCTCCAATTGCCAAAGGATAACATAGAGAAATATATACAAACATCTACTTTAGACTCAATAATTTCATAGCAAACTCAAATGCAAATAAATATAGAGCAAGAACCTTCCACAAAGGAACCACCACCTGAATTTGTTTATTTGGATGCCATGGATGAGGACCAAAACACTACTGAACTAGCAAAGATAAAAAAATTATGTACATGTTAAAATCAAGGATCTTGAAGATGATGTGAGCCAAAAGAAAAATAGAATTGTGGAGCTAGAACATGACTTGGGAAGAAAAGAGGATGATATAACTGAATTTAAGAAATAAATAGATTATTTAAAGAGTCAAGTCACATCATTAAAAGTAGAATATCAAGGAGAAGATCTTCTTAGAAGAATCACTAAGAAAATTTGGGACATAATTGCCCAAATATTCAATGAGCAATGGGAGTTTATGAATCTAGTGATTGTTGAAATGGTGATTTATAAATCGACCATGGAGGAAATAAAACAAGTAAATGCAACACTAGGAGATAAGCCTACAAAATCTAGGAAAATAATTGATTACTTGAATAGTCTGAACAACAAGAAATTTGAATATTTTTAGTTAACCAGAATGATACAAGTAATAAGGATTTACAAGAAACTGTTGATAAAGAAAACACTATGTAGAGTGATGCAGAACAATAAAATTACATTGGATGATGATATTAAAGCTTTTAAAACAATGTTTTATGGAGTTACAAAACTAGGCCTGCCCTTTTTATGGGATGGAAACACATTATTATATTCTAAAGAAGAATACATGAACAATCTCAAAGAGAAAAGAAATAAATAACCTGAACAGGAGCTTGAAGGGGTCATCAAATGGAAACTAAGCATTTGAGAGAATGAGGCCTACCTTTTACATTTGGTCCAAACTAAAGATAATATTCAAACAGATGAGGCCTCTCACATATGAGAGAAATTCAGAGGTAGATATGGCACTTGAAAATTTAAAATCCAACAACATTCTCATAGGTAAAGACTGGAATCTAGTAGTAAGATATCACAGGTTTTATTTACCACACGTGCAACAACAAATTGAAAATAGTATCTACAGATCATCTATATTAAATTGAGCACATAGATCTATGGATCAACACACAACTCACAAAATAGATCACACGATTTACTTAGCAATTGAAGAATAAACAGTGCAAAAATGGCTTGCAACTGTGAATGCTTTCATTAATCAAAAGTAATTAGATAATAATTACAATGAAGTACAACGGCTAAATAGCAACAAGCAATTCGAATCCATGTGAGGAAATTCGAATTGATTAGATTATACTTGACTGAATGGTTAACTGACCTTGTATAAATCATTATCGGAGTTCATCATAGTTTTAAATCATAACTCAAGTGTCTAATTCAGTATTAACTAAGCCTAACTAACTATGGTAGGTGAGGAATGTGCCTCTCCTGCATGCAACCATGCAAACCTAGCACTAACTAAATGTATAAGACTAGAACTAAATGTAACTGGCTCCTAACTGAGCTTGACTAGTCACCAACTCAACTCAACTGACCTTGGTTGGTATCGACACTCCCAGTGGCTCCTAAATTGTAGGGATTGATCTAGGAAGATCTTAAACTAATGCATGCAAGTGAAATTAGTGGCAGCAGGTGTCAATTAGTGTTCCCCACACTTTAGTAACTATAACATGTGCCCCAATTAGGCCAAGTGGACCCAATGGTGCTAGTAACTAAAAATAGACTGGATGGACTAGTGATTTAGACATGACTCCTTATTTAAACATATAACCAAATTGGACAAGGGAGGATAAATAATACTAACACCCCCCCTGAATTCTAACTTG
>LPNX010674400.1:50026-60132 GCA_001517045.1 Pseudotsuga menziesii | reverse complement strand
TATTTTTCAACCCAAAATATTGCCTAGAATACTACACTTAAGTGTACTATTAGAATCCTTAAAAAATACCCTAGAAATTGAAGTGAAATATTTCAAAAATATGTCAATGAAGGATTAATCCATTCAAAGATCGATTTTCAAGTAATTTATGGGGGGAAGGGTTCACAAAAAGACATCCAAAACTTGTTTTACGAGCTTTGGAAGGTCTAGATAAAGACAAAGCCTTGAATTTGCATCCTGGAATTGTGTCCAAGTTCTATGACACTTTCTCCAATTCCCATTAGAAACAATTCATATAGTCAATATCACATATGGAATTGCAATTAAACTAGGTTACCAGATAGAAGCAATTATGGCATGTCGATAATGGCGAGGAGAGGTAGAAGGAATGTGCCCAAAATTATTCCTAAGAGTAGGGAGTGAATAACCATTTTGTGGTGTTTAAATGTAGCTAGTGCATCAATCCTCGGTTTATATTTGTTGAAGGGAAAGGGTTGGATGAAAAATTATATCAAGAATTGTGAGGTGTGAGCATCCATTGTTGCATATACAAATGCATGTTTGACAAAAGAACTATTTATGAATTTTTTGTGCCACTTTGTTGCATCTATACCAGGTGGTGTATCAAGTGAAAACATGAACTTGTTGATATTTGATGGCCATGGAATCCAAATAGCCCTAGAAACAGTTGAAGAAAAAAACACTATGGACAATTATTTGCTAACGTTTCCTACACATACCACCCACTGGTTGCGACCCCTTGATGTGAGTGTGTTTGCACCATTTAAATCCTTTTTCATGTTTGAAAGAGATGCATGGATGAAAAATAACCATGGAGTGGAGGTAAAAAGGTTTGAATTGTTTGAAATTACCAGTAATTCATTGAGAATGGATCTCACTCCTCAAATATCAAGGCAGGGTTTAGGCCTACTGGAATCTAGCCACTAGACTATGATTCTCTTCTACATGATATGACTTGCAGCCAAGTTATTGAGGTACATGTTGTTCGGTAAAATATGCACTATCTAATTCAACACTTAATTGTCAACTTGGGAATGGAGCTTGTAAGATGCAAACACTATATGTGCAGGATTGAAGGCTTGAACTAACCTAAGATAACTAAAGATGCAAATGCAATAACATGTAACTATATGATTTTAATCTACATGCATGGCTTTCATAATTCAAATGCAAGAATTTTAATCTATTTATGGAAATAGGAAATTAACTAAGAACTTGGAAAGTAACTATAATTTCAAATCTTATCTAATTTTATATCAATCTACTCTATAAAGTTAGGAAACTGATTAATAACTAAGATTCAAACTAGTCTAATGCTATGCTAATCTATTATATGGATGCAGTCACTTGGTTTGAAAATGATTTAACTAATGAGAGCAAAACTAACTACTTGCAGAAAATTATATGATCTATATTATAAATTGGAGACTATTCCTTGTATACATAAGTAAATGTTTATCTAAGAATGCAAGTACAACGGAGTTATGGAATGCAATGAATTATTTAATTGCAAATTCTTAGAAAGCAAAACAAGTAACCGTGGATTCATAGAAAGCAAATAAAATATTATTCTAAAGACCAAGCGTAAATAAATGCATTGCAAAACAGTAAACTAATCAAAGCAAACTAAACTTGGAGCTTTATAGTCAAATTCTAAAACTAACTACAAAACAATAACTAGAAATATATTTAATATGTAAGCAAACCTACAACAGAAAAACAAAATACTTCTACTCTACCTCTTCAACAAACTATACCATAAACTAAAAAATGTTAACCAATCACAAAAAGATCATGTAACTGATTTATAGCTTGAAAAGTAAACTTACGTTAAACTAGGTTATGTGAACTTTTATCGTCAAACTTTAAAATAATCAAAACCAATGCATCTTTAAAATCTAAACAAACCTATTAAGCTTGAATTTGAAACTAAGTACTAATCTTTTACATCTACTTGAATGAAATAACTTGAAGAAATAAAACTAACAAAACCTAAGACAATGCAATGCTATGTAATTGAAAATGGAAGACTGATTATTGACTCAAATAAAAACTGAAAATGGAATGGTGAACCTATTGAGGAAATGAGACAATGAATATTCAACAAATTATATGACAATATTTTAAACAAGATTAAGCTAATCTAGGTTTTAAGCATCAAAACAAATGAAAGTAACTCATAAACTATCTAAGTCAAACAAAAATAAAACTGTGTTGCTTCTATTCAAACCAGAACTATTTTTCACTTAAATAGTAAAATATAGGTTGAATATAAATGGATTTTATCATCATTAAAACTTAAATAATTAATCTATGTGTTAATATTGAACTAAATATGAGTTGTTAGAGGTGGATTCGAATCCCAACTAGCTACATAACACAGTGGAATGCTGAAAAATTAACCTCTACCTTAACTAACTATTCCTGCAAAAACAAAATACTAAACATTCTGAAAATGAATTAAAATTCTGTCTAACTATGAATAAAGTGTTGAACGACAATCTAGATTAAGGTATTAACAGAAGGTTGAAAAACAGTCTGCACAGAGGGACGAACAGAAGGATGAAAAAAATTCTGCATAGAGGGACGAACATAAGGCTGAAAAGACAGTCTAAACAGAGGGATGACTGTCCAGCTATATGGATTCTAAAGGAAAAAATTGCATAAAAATGCAGGAAATAAACAACAAAGTGTCACCTACAGGAAAACAAACTTCTTGCTTGCATAAATGAAATAACTTATAGGAAAATGTAATATATATATATATAAACAAAATGACTTAGCTACAAACATAAAAAGAAACTAATGAATATACACAAGTAGAGCCTCTGGTTATTGAGAGGCCCTTCTCAGCAATCGGGGGCTGTGTTCCTACGCTACTCAGTCACCGATCATTAACAGAGAAACAAGAATGATAACCAACAGCTGAAATAGAGACTTTTTATTAAACTGAAGAAAAGTTTTACAAAGAGTTTTCTCCTCCTCCTCTACAAAACCAAAGAGGTATTTATAAGATGATTACAATGGAGATCAGGTTGACCACCTCTTGCTAAAAATAGAGGTTCATTACTGCTGTAACAACTAACCACGAATTCAGAAAATGACCAACCATAATTACTAGAAAATTTGGTTTCAGAGAACGACGATTTTCTCCCAAATGGCTATGAATATGGCAAAAATTCCTCATGATGACCGAAACGGGCCTATTCTGCACAAAATCCATGTGCCTAAATTTTCAATTTTACTTCTATTTGCTCACAAATATTGCCTGAAAATCAACTGTCTGTTAAAAACACGTGGTCTGCATGGGCGTCTAGATGAACGTCTGGATGACCTGTAGCTAATATTTGTTCATAAATATTGATTCTTAGCAGATTTTATACTAGTTTGTTGGCCATGTTGAAGGATGAGTGCTGGGTTGTTGAACTAAATGTTGGATTCTTGGAGTTGGCCTCCCCCACGTGAACCATTTTATTGAATATACTACATGTGTTTAAATGATATATCAATTGTGTATATGCCAATCCAGGATGTGCAGATTCGTGAAACTGCATACAAGAAAAAGGCATCAGTATATACATTTTGTTAATTTAAAATATTGTTACAAACTAACAAATTGTTTTAAGAATCAAAACAAAAAAATTTAAAACGTAGTTTGACTTTGTTTTATGTAATGACTATTTTTTTTGTTTTGTTTATTTCTTTTATGTTATGTTTATATTAGAAATGGATTAGTATATATTTAAATAATAATAATAACCTTTTTATTACTTAATGGTTTATTTGTTAAATTTGAAACAATGTTAAAGATGTATTATAATTTCAAAATTTTAATTTTTATATGCAAATATCATGGAACCAACAAGAATCAGAGAACAAAATTAAATCTAGGCAGTAAACCAATAAGAAACATGTTATTAAACTTAGTGCAAAACTTAGGACCGAAAGAAGGGGCTGAATGGAGTGCAGAATGCCTATTATTTGCAAAATACTACATTTAATACATAAAAATAACATATTTGTCTTTTTTTACATTTACGATATTTTAATTGATAAAACAGAGTAAAAGACAACCTTATTGAACATAGATGTATCAAATTACGGTAAATAGGTCAGAAATTAATGTAAATAAGACCATTATAAAAGACAATTTCGAGGCCCAACATGCCCCCATATCAAAGGTATGGCATGTCCTCATGCCATGAAAGATTCGGAAGTGGTCTTTCATTTAATCAAAAACTCTGCTTGATCATAAATAGTTTATAGAAAATCGTTCAGCAAAACTAAGCCAAATTTATTACGACAAAAAACTAGAACTTAAAAAAAAAAAGTTATCTTATGAGATGACCAAAACAACTTCATTTTATTTAAGATTTCTTAATACATACAATTCCGCCACTAGTAATAATTCATGCTTATGAAGACCATATTACTTAAGACTCTCTCCCCCAGACCGAAGGTATGGCATGCCCTCATGCCATGAATGAATAAATAATGGATTAAAATAAAAAACATGATGGTATAGATAGTCTATAAATCCTATAGGAAACCAGTCATCCCTGATACTTCTCAAAGGTTTATCGTTATTCAAGTAATTATGGACAAATTTTGTATTTCAAGTTCATTAGATTCCTAAGTTTATGGGTCTCACTTCTAGGATAGTTATATTTTAGGTATAGTATGAGTTAGACAATAGGGTCTTAAGTGCAACTTACAAACATTCTCAAATGACAGATAGATGGAGTTCATTTTCTTTAGATCAGCCATGCATATCTTCCTCTAGTAGACCAACAACAACCTTTATTATCACAAAGCCATTTTCATATTTTTTCTCTTTTTTTTCATACTTTTTCTCTCTCTTTTTAACAAGGTGTCCTTCCCAGGTAGATTCCCCTCTTTCAGTCAGGCCTGTTCAGTATCCCTTCGGGTTTACCTAGTCATACCACAGGCTGGTACCCACCACGAGTGAGCATGTTTAGTACCACAGTAGGTTAACCTCTTAAACCCGTTTTCTATCAGAGGCTCTTGTCCCAATGTTTCCAGTCCCTATAGATATTTGGAAAATTATTTTCCCTATGAAGGAGTGGTGGGGAAGAAGCTCTAAAAACCATGGTATAGGGTGGGATGGTATATGGATTGGAGGACAGCTAGTCTTTTCTTCTTTTATTATCATCGAGCCAAAATAAAAGCGGCAAGAGGAATCTACTGAATCAAAGATACACACGATTGATGGATTTAATTTAAAGTATACGGATCCATAAGATAATGAGTGAAAGGTGTCTCTAGTCCCAAATATTGCCTCTTTCATATAGAATTATAGCATTGTTCCCCACAAACTAGGATTTCCATTCACCCTTATGCTACCCTATAGTAAAGATGCTTAAATAACATGCCCTGATAATGAAGCTAGGATGTACAAGTGACCTCTAGGTTTTAAATAGACCTTAATTTATGACAAATCCCCATGAGATTTAAAGTTGGTCTTGAGTAACTTGTATAATTAGAAATATGCATGTATGAAAATGAATAATGATGTAAAATTGTTTTGGTTTAGTCATTAACATGTTCTTTTTCTTAGTTATTTTATTTGAAAAAGAAAACAAAAACAAAGTTGCATTATTCCCTAAACTAAGAATGCAACATTTTATTTATATACATAATTCCCTACCCTAAGAAGAAAGAAAACGTGTTTATTCAAGTTTATGAGATTTTCCAATGAAACCAAGTATGAAGCAAAATGAGAATTGTACCTTTATCCACATATGAAAAGATTGTTGCAGTGATTACCTGAATGTGGAAGTTCAACCAACTTAATTTTATTTGCATCAATAGGAGTCGGATGAAGGAATTGCATTGTGGTCGAGTTGCCTCCTGAAACCATATTTCGATGTAGTCTTGGTACTCACCTTCCTTTTCTATGTCATACAGATCCCTCTTCTTCTAGTTGAGCAGTTGTTTGAGCACATGATTGATCTATTGTCATGTATATCGAGAACTCTTTAATTTTTTGTTGCTCTCCTTTGGATGTAATCCCCAATGTATCATCTTCTTTTGCAGTTTTGCAAACAACATCTTTTTGTACTTCTTGGGATTTTGGTTCATCTGTTATTTCAGGAGAGGTTGATAAGCTTTCAACTGCTATCAATATCTTTTCTTCTTGAGAAATTGAGATCCCATCTATTGCTAGGATTTGAGAAAGTTCTCTCATGCTAATGAGCACCTTTGAATCCATTTTGTCGGTTGATAGGTCCTTCTTCACAAAAGGATTAGTGGTTGGGGCTCTTGTTGCACCCAAAATTTTGTTCACACACACACACACACACACACACACACACACACATATATATTTACAATCTAATTATGAAATATATCACATATTTGAAAACAAAATACCTTATGACAAATGTAAACACACCTAAAAGAAATGAATCGAACGTAACAGATCTGAATGCAATACATAAGCTTGTTGAAGAGATAACACACTTGCATAATATTAAATGTTAGGAAAGTAAACTACCTAACTTTGAAAAAATTACACTTAAAATAAGTAAATCAAACTTTGCGTGAAGTAAACACACTTGTACAAAAAAGGAACAAAAAAGCCTTGGGGAGACCCACTAAAGTGGATGCGTCAAGCTGTCACACCATAGAAATTCCGTAGTGAATTCGTCTTTGCGTCTTATCATTTCCTCTCCCCCTTGTTGTGTAATGTAAAGGCAGCCTATCTACCCTTATCTACCTAGACTCTAATCCCTTTAGCACCTCCCCGACAACGGCGCCAAAGTGTTGGGTAAAATATGCACTGTCTAATTCAGGAATTAATTGTCAACCCCAGAAGGGAGCTTATGAGATGCAAACACTATATGTGCAAAACTGAAGTCCTGAACTAACCTAAGTTAACTAAAGATTTAAATGTAATAACATGTAACTATATGATATTAATTTACATGCATGGCTTTCATAATTCAAATGCAAGAATTTTAATCTATCTATGAAAACAGAAAATCAACTAAGAACTTGAAAAGTAACTATAATTTTAAATCTAATTTAATGTTATATTAATCTACTCTATAAAGGCAGGAAACTGATTAATAACCGAGATTCAAACTAGTGTAATTCTATGCTAATCTATTGTATGGAAGCAGTCACTTGGTCCAAAAGTGATTTAACTAATGAGAGCAAAACTAACTACTTGCATAAACTTTATCTGATCTATATTATAAATTGGAGACTATTCCATGTATGCATAAGTAAATGCTTATCTAAGAATGCAAGTGCAACTGAGTTATGGAAAGCAATGAATTATTTCATTGCAAATTCGTAGAAAGTGAAGCAAATATTATTCTAAAGTCCAAGCGTAAATAAATGCATTGCAAAATAGTAAACTAATCAAATCAAACTAAACTTGGAGCTTTATATTGAAATTCTAAAACTAATTACAAAACGATAACTGGAAATATATTCAATCTGTAAGCAAACCTACAACATAAAAACAAAATACTTCTACGCTACCTCTTAAGCAAACTATACCATAAACTAAATAATGTTAACCAATCACAAAAATCTCATGCAACTGATTTACAACTTGAAAAGTAAACTTACGCTAAAATAGGTTATGTGAACTTTTATCATCAAACTTTAAAATACTGAAAACCAATGCATCTTTAAAATCTAAATGAACCTATTAAGTTTGAATTTGAAACTAAGTACTAATCTTTTACATCTACTTGAATGAAATAACTTGAAGAAATAAAACTAACAAAGCCTTAGACAATGAAATGTTGTGTAATTGAAAATGAAAGACTCATTATTGACTCAAATAAAAACTAAAAATGGAATGCTGAACCTATTTCAGAAATGAGACAAACTAATATTCAACAAATTATATGACAATATCTTAAGCTAATCTAGGTTTTAGGCATCAAAACAAATGAAAGTAACTCATACACTATCTAAGTCAACAAAAATAAAACTATGTTGCTTCTATTCAAACCATAACTATTTTTCACTTAAACAGTAAAATATAGGTTGAATATAAACGGATTTTATCATCATTAAAACTGAAATAATTAATCTATGTGTTAATATTGAACTAACTATGAATTGTTAGAGGTGGGTTCGAATCCCAACTAGCTACATAACACGGTGGAATGCTGGAAAATTAACCTCTACCTTTACTAACTATTTCTGCAGAAACAAAATACTAAAAATTCTGAAAATGAATTAAAATTATGTCTAAGTGAGAATAAAGTGTTGAACGACAATCTACATTAAGGTGCGAACAGAAGGCTGGAAAACAACCTGCACAGAGAGACAAACAGAATACTGAAAAATAGTCTGCATAGAGGGACGAACAAAAGGCTGAAAAGCAGTTTGCACAGAGGGACGAATAGAAGGATAAAAAGGTCGTCTAAACAGAGGGATGACTAGCCAGCTCTATGGATTTTGAAGGCAAAAATTACATAAAAGCACAGGAAATAAACAACAAACTGTCACCTATAGGAAAACAAACTTCTTGCTTGCAAAAATGAAATAACTTACAGGAAAACGTAATAGATATATATATAAAAACAAAATGACTTAGCTACGAACATAAAAAGAAACTGATGAATATACACAAATAGAACCTCTGGTTGTTGAGGGGCCCTTCTCAGCAATCAGGGGCTGTGTTCCCATGCTACTCAGTCATCGATCATTAACAGAGAAACGAGAATGATCACCAACAACCGAAATAGAGACTTTTTATTAAACTGAAGCAAAGTTGTACAAAGACTTCTCCTCCTCCTCTTCAAAACCAAAGAGGTATTTATAAGATGATTACAATGGATATCAGGTTGACCACCTCTTTCTAAAAATAGAGATTCATTACTACTATAACAACTACCCATGAACTCAGAAAATGGCCAACCACAATTTCTAGAAAAGTTGGTTTCAGAGAACCACGATTTTCTCTCAAATGGATATGAATTTGGAGAAAGATCCTCACTGTGACCGAAATGGGCCTACTCTACACAAAACCCATGTGCCATAATTTTCAATTTCGCTTCTATTTGCCCGCAAATATTGTTTGAAAATAAACTTACTGTTAAAAATGCGTTGTCTACATGGGTGTCTGGATGAACGTCTAGATGACCTGTAACTAAGATTTGTTCATAAATCTAGATTCTAAGTGGATTTTTTGCTAGTTTGTTGGACACGTTGAAGGCTGAGTGTTGGGTTGTTGAACTAAATGTTGGATTCCTAGAGTTGGCCTCCCCCACATGAAACATTTTATTGAATAGAATGCATGTGTTTAAATGATATATCAATTGCATATATGTCGATCTAGGATGTGCAGATTCGTGAAACTGCATACAAAAAAAAGGCATGAGTATATACATTTTGTTAATTTAAAACATTGTTACAAACTAACAAATTGTTTTAAGAATCAAAACAAAAATTATTAAAACGTGGTTTGACTTTGTTTTATGTTTATTTGTTTTATGTAATGACTATTTGTTTTTTTTGTTTATTTGTTTTATGTTATGTTTATATTAGAAATGGATTAGTATATATTTAAATAATAATAATAACATTTTTATTACTTAATGGTCTATTTGTTAAATTTGAAACAATGTTAAAGACGTATTATTTATTCAAATTTTTAATTTGTATTTGCAAATATCATGGAACCAACAAGAATCAAAGAACAAAGTTAAATTCATGCAGTAAACCAATAAGAAACATGTTATTAAACTTAGTGAAAAACTTAGGACCGGAAGAAGGGGCTGAACGGAGTGCAGAATGCCCATTATTTGCAAAATACTACATTTAATACATAAAAATAACATATTTGTCTTTTTTTACATTTACGAGATTTTAATTGATAAAACAAAGGAAAAGACAACCTTATTGAACATAGATGTATCAAATTACGGTAAATAGGTAAAAAATTAATGTAAATAAGACCATTATAAAAGACAATTTCGAGGCCCAACACGTGTAGATGATGAATATATTGCGATAGAATATGTAGATGCTATAGACAACATGTTATCCCTCTCTCAAGTACATTTCCAACCATTGGGTGACAATGATGAAAATGT
>LPNX010674400.1:11574-49731 GCA_001517045.1 Pseudotsuga menziesii | reverse complement strand
ATATAAACCATCATGTAAAAGAAAATATAACTACATCTATGGACCAAATATTCATATTTATACACATGTAATGGACGAGAAATGGATATTTCTATTAATAATAAACAAAGATAGAACAGTGGCAAACTCTGTCGGCACCTCATCAAAACGAAGAAACCGAGTCCTCCACCACTTCAATCCTCCATCTCAATGGTAAACTTACAAATCAAAGGAAATATTGGCAATAACAACAATGTGTGCTCCAAAGGGACAAAGGGATGCAGACTCAAGCATAAACAAGTGAGGCAACAATGAACTATAGTTTCCTTGCTCTCCAAATTCTCCTCCTTCAATGCATCCAAGAGGCTCAATATATATCCCTCCAATAGGAAATGGAGGGTCAATTCCGAGCATTTTCCAGGAATATGGAAGGCCAAGAGTCAAGCTATTCGAGTGTCATGAGTCAATGAGGAAAACTCCATTTTTTATTTTATTTTATGCATATTTCTCGATGTACGTGGATATTGGCTCAAACGTTGCGTGTACATGCATGTATTGGATTAAAAGTCATGTATACACATAAATAGCTGTTTTTTAAGGACTTTTTTGGTTCATCAAAGTATAACTTTAGCAAGGGGGATCCAAGGAGTCTGCAGAGGGACAAGGAAGGCCATAAATGTTTGATCTACCAAGTGTGGTAAAATAAGCTATAACAGATGTCCTCTAATGTGTGAGGCTAGAGGGGTAACATGATGGTCGAAAGACATTATATCCATCCCAGAAGTGGAGTAATGAAGGCCTAGGTGGAAGAACCAACCACTCATCAACACAATACAATGATAAATCTCATCATGTGACTGCAAATATACATGTAGCAGTCTCAGATACATAAGAGTACAATGGACATGAATAAGCATGATATATAAATGTCATGTATGGCCATTGACACGTACAATATACAATATACAAGATATCCATAGTGGATGAAGATATCTGATAATATACTGGAATCTGGTCATGAGAATTGACATCTCATAAATACTGGCAAGATCAAGAAGGTAGAATATTTGGAATGCCACCAAGCTCGGAGATCTTCTATGCAAACCACTACGATTAAATGTCCCATAACACGAATAAAGTTGTCGAGGTCGAACATGATAGTCCATCGTCTGATTACTGGTCATTAGTTTATACTGTTAACAGGTGCAAGATATCCCACCAATAATGATAATGGGAATCAAGTTACAAAGTGCAATCTAACAAGTATGAATAGATTTGTTGTGGTCGAACACTTGAAAGAATCCATCGATCATGGGACATTGATGTATTCCCAAAACTGTCGATGGCAAGATGACCTGGCACTGATAAATACAAGTCTCAAGGAACTCAATGTACTCTAGAATCCTATTCCAGAACAAATGATCTGAAGTCGATGGAATGGAATCCATTGGAAGGAGGGAATTAAGGCATCCCCCATCAATCAACATGAGGTACTCAACAATATTGGATAATTTGGAAGAAATCAGATGGACAAGATGTGCAAGAACCACTAACTGTATCAGGAATGGATGACATGCAAAGACAAGGTGACTGAGGAATGGCCGACTCAGGCTAAAATTCCTTTGAACAAGAGCATAAGGAAAATAGTGACTGAACATAGGAAGCATAGAATCGACATGCGAATTGGGACAACTTTGTGACACATGAGGCATTGACAAAGGATCCATAGGGACTTGAAGCATAACCGTTCAGTGGAGAAAACTCAGAATAATGAGTACAACTCCTAAAGTCATACTAATAACCTAACCAATGGATGTGATATATAGTGCTCTGTTTGAATGAGACACGACTCGAAAGCTGTCAAAATTAATATCATTTCTCATCCATATTTTTATGTTTTTTTACTTTTTTGGACTTTTTCAGATTAGAAACCTTGAAAAAGTATAAAAGTGCTTATAGTGTACAACTAGGAGGAGACAAGTGTCATAGGAAATAAAACTAGTTCCAATTAGTGGAACATACCTATGTCGAATGAAAGGAAGCATGTGTAGGATGAGGATACTTGGGGGAAAGTCTCCTCTCGGTAAGGGATTATTAAGCCGCAAAGGATATATAAAAGGCTATGCTTGGATAGGATTGAGACAAGCTCGGGCTACATGGCTTATAACTCTGAAGAAGGGATTCGGCATAAACCTCGATAAGGAAAGAAAAATGCATGAAATTGAATTACAACTTGATATACAAGGGATTCATCATGGTAGATGGCCAGCATAAAGTTCAAAAGGGATATAAATATTTTTCTCAAGGACATGGAAGGACTATAAGGGACTCCCAAACCTAGTAGAGAAATCTCAACATGGGTACCAAACTGCAAAGCGGTATCTAACTAGGGCACCCATGAATAGGCAAGCTCTACTACTTACATAATGCGACTTCTAATAGCAGTATGAAAGTTTCGTGACATTAAAAAGTGGGTTTGTACCTAGAGTTAATGTGATATTGTCATAAGGCAATGCATAATGCAAGAAGATGTGTAGTCCTAACCTATATATCAGTTCAAAATTATACCTGTAATAGATATAATTGGGTAAAAGTATCGCTCAAAGTATGCTCAAACCAGGTCCCTACACCACAAAATTACGATAAAATAGTCCAAAATAGTAAATAAGGGTCCAAATTATAGAATAGTGGGAAAAATTTCAAAAATTTTCTATAAAATAGTAAAAACCTCATTTTAACCATATGGTTTGGAAATTTTACCACACATAGTGCATTTGAACCATGAATTCACACATTGATTCCGGGATCTACAGGAAATGAAACTAGGAACTGTCTGAGCTAGGTAACTCTTCATCCTATCCTCTTTCATTTTATTGTTTTCCTTTAAATTTTTAGTGGATGAATTTTTATTTTTGGACACCCTAAAATTGGCGTTTCGGACCATGCGAAAAACCTCTCAATTTTTGCATATAAGGTCGAGTATACATGGGGAATCCTTCGATTTCCATGTATACGCATGGATTTTGGAGAAATAGTTGCGTACAAGGCCACGCATACCAATTTTTAAGGTAGAAACTCATGAAACTCTTGTGTTTCTATGCAGGATGGTATTGGAATGGTGTGAACACGAACATGAAGATGTGGAAAGGGTCGTACAAGGTGATATGATTTCCCAACAAGCTTTGAGGGCATGTGGCTTGTATAAGTTTCAGCATCTCAATACATTAAGAGATAAACCAAGACTACTCCAGATGCTGGTGGACTACTAGTATCTAGATACCAAGACCTTCTAGATCGATGGGATTCCCCTTAGGCTTGAGGTTGAGGATATGTATTTCATCACTAGACTATCCTGCCGAGGAGAGGTACTCAATCTGAGAGCTCGTGGGGTTAGAGATGGCCTCATTATTAAGGATTAAATTGTTGTATATTGCTTCCCAGGCACAAAAAAGTTTGGGGTTTAGGTCCCAATGAAATCTATCCATAACATTGGCCTCAAGGCCATATTACCATCACTAGGTAGGATTACAGGGTTAGTATCTCTCCATTAGGATTCCAGGCCATTGTTTTTTTATGCAGCTAAGCTATATGGTTCCACTCCCCCTGATAATATTGATTCATGTAAGTCTGGTTGTTGTAAACATGATGGCCTTGTCCAGTGTGATATTAGCCTCGTCCTGCTTGACCCATAAAAGGGTACATGGGATTGTTATAATTCGTAATACCTTGAAACTAGGGTGCTACACAGCCATAATTGTAGGACTGATAATAAAATTGACCCTCGAACATATAAGGTGGTACATAAAGTGTCGACATGTAAGGAGGCATGTAGCCTTGTGATACTACTATGTGGGAAGACAAGGGAACAACATGGCTAGAGGTAGTACTCTAGCCCGAAGGACTGTGTGAGCTATAGGGAAGATGCGATATTAAAAATGCATTCGAATGAACAAGTGCAGTGGATGAAGGAGCATAAGATGGAATATAAGTTGTGATTCCAATGTTCACATGTCTATGGCTATTTCCACGAATGGGGACACTAGTGTTAGGCCTAAGTAATGGGTATGAAGATCCTTGCACAATGGGCATGGAAGGTGCAATGTGACCACTGCCAAACCTATCGACATGGAAAGGGATGGAATTGCCACAAGGCGTAGTACTAGAGTCAAAAATAGATCCGATATTAAATGACAAAACGACCTCTATAATTTCTGGCATGCCAAGTCTAAATGGGCCAATGCTAGAGGGTATCGAATGAGTCTCATCGCTTGACCTCTGTGAAGACGATTGATGGTCTGTGTTTATGTAGTCTGAAAACTAGGATAGTACATTATATGGCACACCAACCTCAAAAGAATCAGCTTATTCTAGAGTCCCATATACACTATCTGGAACATTCCCCGTCCCAAGGGGCGGAGAAGGAGGGGCCTCCGGGATCTTAGATGTTTGACTCATGGTGAGATCGATGTGTGAATCACGGTGAATATGAGTCCTCCTGGACTGTCTAGATATCTTGCACGAAGGAGGAGGAGTTGTAGATGGTGAAATACCCACTAAACGTTGAGAACAATGATAATCTGCTCCTGGATCCATGATGACTCCACAAAAATAAAAAGACCAAACTAATTACGAACCCTAAATAATTCTAGTGCACACAGAGCAAACTCCTAATAGAATCTAAGAAAAAATGCAAGCAATCCAACGAGAGGATAAATGAGCTCTCGAATGTAGCTAGTATGTATCTCCTAGGGGAGGCCTAAGACTCCCATACACTACAAGAAGAGATGTGTAACCAATTATAGTGGCCCTCATCTTCAATGTGTAAAGAGAGTTTGCTATTCGACCCCTACCTGGCAAGGACAGTCACAGACTAACCTCTGCAAGTACCCCCTGCAATACCTAGGTAAGGAAACTAAGTTCATCCTAATATAACCAATGCTCAGGCAGACAGTCACAGGTGGGATATACCGTATGGGAATGGTAGCAAATTCTGAAGCTCGAAAGCACCAAATGTACCTCAAAATCCCCCATATACGAATAAGATCCTGGAAATATCTTTGGCACTGCACATAGAGTGGCAAGGGACTATCCCCATCAAAAATGTGTACGCTACCTCGTGCTTAAATCCTGTGTAATAGGATCCTCCTGAGAACACTAGTTATACCAAGGATTTCACTCTCTCACCTGGATAGACACCTACTTGTTTTGTTTAGTATTCTTGGAGAAATTTACTCACACAACCTATTCCAAGACTCTAAAACCTAAGCTTGTTGATGCACCTTATCAAAGAAAAATGTGTAATTCATTTTAAATTAAACGTTGATTTTAGGGGTTGTGATTACTCTAAGGAAATTATCATGCAACCAATGATGTTATGACTCAACAGTGAAAATAAATATGCACACCTGACAAACAATGCCAAGTGAAATTTTGTCTTTAAATGAGAAAACATGATATGCCACTACATGACATGCATATTTTTTTCCTTCAAATGAAAATGCAANATAAATATGCACACCTGACAAACAATGCCAAGTGAAATTTTGTCTTTAAATGAGAAAACATGATATGCCACTACATGACATGCATATTTTTTTCCTTCAAATGAAAATGCAATAATTCCTATATGAAATCTTGAATATTAATCCAGTAAGAAAACCTAATGCAAGTACCATGTAAATGCAAATGCAAAAATGCATAAACATGCCAAAAATAAAATATTTTTGTATTTTTTGAAATAAATGATATGTGAAAGTAATGAAAGACACTACAACTCTCAGACCCCACAGCAAATCTTAGATAGAATCTAAGAAATACACTTAGATAAAATAAATATAATGCACTAATAACAAAACAAAAAGGAAATAAGATGACAAGAACAACTTCTAATAAAAAAATCAAATAAAAAAGGTCTTTGGTTAGAAACAGAGGTAGTAAGTAGACACCAAAAGCACCCAAGAAGACTCAGCAACATTCAAACATCACCCAGCAGCTCTCAATCATCCAAATCAAATTCAAAAGAGAAACCTATGCCACTGTTTGCATAAAATTTGCATGTATACACGATTGTTCAAACAAAACCTGCGTGTATATGCAACAGTGAGGCAAAAACTAGTGTACAAGAAGAAAGAGGGGGTAAAATTATAGGATAAGACAAAAATATCTTATACAAGACACTAATGGGCTAACATACTTCTAGACTCAACATAGAAACATAGAGAAACATAGAGAAATTTAACCACATTACGCACCCAATCCCCAAAGAAAAATAAGGAACCTCCCCAGCGGAGTCACCTATTCTGTTATGGAGAGAAACTTCATATGTCTTGGGGTAGACCATAATAGACTAAATGACACCAAAAATCAATCCATTACAATATTCAAGATAAATAAATACATCTAACACTAAGGGATATCAAGTGTACCTTATTCCAAATGGTTGATGTAGATCCCCATTGAGCTTTTCCAACACGCTTGCATTCACAAGTCACTCTCAACAATAGCATAAGAAAAACATGATATATATCAAAGTGCTAGGCCTACTCTAGCATATATAAACTATCATGTATAAGAAAATATAACTACATCATTGGACAAAATATTCATAGTTATACACTTGTAATGGACGAGAAATGGATATTTCTATTAATAATAAACATAGATAGAATAGTGACAAAATCTGTCAGCACCTACTCAAAATGTAGAAATCGAGTCCTCCCCCTGGGCATCCACCACTTCAATCCTCCATCTCAATGTAAATCTTACAAAGTAAAGGAAAGCTTGTGAAGAGCAACAATGTGTGCTCCAAAGGGACAAACAGATGCAGAGTTAAGCATAAACAAGTGAGGCGACAATGAACTATAGTTTCCATTCTCTCCAAATTCTCCTCTTTCAATGCATCCAAGATGCTTAATATATATCCCTCCAATAGGAAATGGAGGGTTGAGTCCGAGCATTTTCCAAGCATATGGAAGGTCAAGAGTCAAGTTATTCGGAACTCAACGAGGAAAACTCCAATTTTTTTTGTTTTATGCATATTTGTTGATGTACATGGGTATTGGCTCAAAAGTTGTGTCTACACGTGGGTATTGGACTAAAAGTCGCGTATACACATAAACAAGTGTTTTTAGGGACTTTCTTAGTTCATCAAAGTATAACTTGAGCAAGGGGGTCCAAGGAGTCTGCACAGGAACATGGAAGGCCATAAAGGTGTGATATACCAAGTGTGGTAAAATCAGCTATAACAAGTAGAAAAATCAATGAGAGGACCATCAGATGTTCTTCACTTGAGAAGGAGTTCACAATTACTCACTTTAGATGAGTACATAAAACTACTATGCTGACAGAAAACAAAAGAAAAAAGAAGATGCAAATATGAGAGAAAAGAAGAAGGATATTACAAATGAGAGGAAGGCTACAAGGATTTTTCAGGCCAAAGAACGAAGGTATGCAAGGATTCAAGAGAAAGAGAAGTAATAAAAATAGCACAATAAAAAACTAGGAGGACATGAAAAATAATGAAGAAAGGTACAACAAAGACCACAAGAGGATCATCTTGGATGGAGGATAAGACAGTGTCCAACTCAGCCAATCATATTGCGGATAATACACATTTATTCCAAGACTTTATCAGCATGTAAATCCCCCAACATCTCTTTGTTGCTCCTACCCCCCAATTTTTTCACAATAGTGGGAGGCTCAATCCCACATATGCTTTTCCAACTACTTCAATTAATATAGGGACGGTGGGGTCAAGTCATAACTATGCATTTTCAATTCCTCCATGATTGCAACACATTCGATTCATGGAAGTGCAGGAAACTCAACCCATCATGATCATGCAAATGTAGGGGCTTCAACCTATTTAGCTCATGAAAATGCAGGGAACTTAACAATGTTTTGTTAACTTAACAATGTTTTGTTAACTCAAGAATTTTTTGTTCTAATAATAACTAGGCAATCATAGTTTTAGCACCTATACAAAATAAAGTTTTGTTACCCTTAATTTGTTATAAATTACGTAGTGCAAGCCACACTACATATTAATTATGGTAATGAAATCAACTAGTCAAGTTCCACAAATGTTAAGACTGATTTATTTTCAAGTTTATAATGATGTATGTTTGTTTGTTATCTAGGAGGCAATTTTGTAAGTGAACTTGTTTTCATGTGTGATTTCAAGTTCTCCAATGAATTATATAGTCATTTATTTGTTATCAAGTTTACAACTATAGATATAAAGACAACTTAAATTGACAATTGAATCCAACATAGTCCTAAGTGATATATCAAAAAAACCATAGAGGCATATCACATGCACAATTTGAACTAAAATACCAACTCCAACCACAAATATCCATACTACTACAACTACATTTCAGAATTCATTACAATAACATTTCAATTACCATTAATTCACATTACAAAATTCATTACAATTTACCACAGAGGAAGATCACATGCACAATTACAACTAAAATACCAATTCCAACCACAAATACAACTGCTACTACAACTACATTTCAGAATTCATTATAATAACATTTCAATTACCATTAATTCACATTACAAAATTCATTGCAAATACCACCGAATTCATTACAAAACCATTACTTTAAAAATGACCAAACCCAGTTTCATAAAATAATTCATTACAAGAACCATTACAAATTCCCATTACCAAATTACATAATTCATTACAATAACCATTGCAAATTACAGAATTCATTACAAAACCATTACACTTACAATTATTAAACTTGCACAGTGATCTAGGGACTGAACACAGTCTCATCAATAGATTAATGACAATAATTCATGAAAATGGTGAAAAAGGGCTACAGAATGAGTAACCACACTATATATTCACACAAAGAATGAGTAATACAATACAATGATCATGTTGCAAGCATGAATGACAAAGCAACTCAAATTCCCAAGGAGGTCATTCGAATTGAATGAGTGAGTCTAGCTTAACTGAATGTAAGCCACAGTCAACACTCAAGTTAACCACTGATCAAAACCCTAATTGACTCAACTGAGCCCTAACTGAAGTCAGAGTGCAATAAATGACTGAGTCTTATTGAAAGTAGCTCAGACACATGTCACTGCAAGCCAACCAACAAGTTGTAGCGCATCAATGACTCCAATTAACCCCGATGAGGTTAACTGAAGTGTAACTAACCATCAGAAGTGGCTGGAGGTGCCCCTGTTGACTCCAGTTCATTAAATAATCATTAAATAATCAATTTAATGAAAAGAGGCACCTTCACTACTCTTTTTAACTGATTGTAACCATCAGTTAGCAATATGGGGCATTTATGACACTCATATCACCCCTGGAGTGGTCCAGTTAGCCTCCCCGAATGAACGAGAAGGTGAAGTTATCCTCCTTGACTCAAGGTAGGTGTGGGTGTGCTCATGTCAATGTCATACAGTGCTCCTCTGATGTCAATTAAGTCAATAAAACTTAGGATAGTGGTTTAACTAGGCCAAATTGACCAAAATGAGTGTGTATGGTGGTAAATGTCTCCAACACCCCCTGTTAAGCTATACTCAGGAGGAGTAGAAAACATAAAGTACATAAGAGTGCTAGGGCCTCGACAACTAAGGCCATAGCTCATGCTGTACAATAAAGTAACTGCTTAATATACCAAGGAAACGGGGGAAACCTCATGGGAAAAATACCCCCCTCAAACTAAGCAGTAAATCAAGAATTGGTTCTTCTATGTAGCATCATCCTGAGACTATGCATGTGAACCTATGAATCCAAACTAAATGAATATGTCTATATTAATCTTCCACTTTGGAATAATAACAATGCACTCAACTGAATCAAAAATATAAACAGCTACACGGTGAAAACTGGACCCATGTAGAGCAGTTGAAATCATCTAAAGAGAGAGCAAAGGTTCTTGAGGATTCGAACCATGTGTGGAACACTCAAGAAACTGATATGTTTCATCCTTGAACAGCAAAACATGAGTGGTAATATCAGCCCCAATTCTTAGGAGCAAGTGTCCAAGCAGATGCAGAATGTCTTCCTCTTTACTAGTTTTGTGAGGAGATGAGCATGTGACCAAAAGGTAGAGAATAATTGGGACTGTGGAGAGTGAATGATTGAGCTCCATAATCTGATATATCTTCTGAAATAGCAAATGAATCACATAATAAAATATCATCAACCTCATATGAGGAAACTAACACCAAATCCCCATCAGCGGTTTTGAAGAGAAAGTGTGCTACTTGATTTTTCACACCGGAATTGGTGAGAGCAGCTACAAGCATCAATGAAATATTTTGGATTTTAAAATATGAACCAAATAATATCATGTCATAAATTAAATAAGATCTAAATAATTTCACAACATATCCAAAACTGTGAAATGAAATCAAATTCCTAGCAACAGTTTTGTAGGAGACTTGCGGTACTTGTTTCTTCACACCGGTGATGAGAACAGCCACAAGCAGTACTGAAAGATTATGAATTTGAAATATTAAACCAAGAAATATCATATCAGATCTAAATAATATCATATTAGATCCAATAAAGTTCATATCATATCCAAATAAATGGTCAACCGAGACGGTGGATGCACAACTTTCTTTTTCTTCAAAATTCTGAATTTTGGTGCATGCAATCCTATAGAAATTTGCTGGAAGATCTAGATCATGGGGAGCGAATGGATCACTCTGGTAATCTGATATTTATTCCAAAATATTCAAGGTATCACATATTTGCACACCAGCAGCAACATTAGAGGGAGAAAAATCAAATTTCTCTTCACTTTCGGAAGCAATTACTCGCAAATTTTGCACAGAATTCAAAGGAAAATCACTAGTGAATGTTTGCATGGAAGTGCAGCAGTGTTTTTATTCAATATCATATATTTTAATGTCTTCTTATGTTTCAGAAATATTAGGAGATGAGATATCAGAGATCTCATGAACTTCCAGAGCATCAAGAGAAGGAGTCACTGCATGGAGACTTTCTTCAATTTGAATTGTCTATGTAGAAGATTCTGCTTCTTCTTCATCTTGAACAACTTCATCAGATAGATTAGAGGCCAATAATTTTGAGTAAAGAACTCTTGTGGTGCTGGATGTAATATCCAAAGTGCTATTATGATCCTCATTGTGCTTGCCAAAGTTTCTGTCCAATTTTGTCCAGAGATCCTTTGGGTATTCAGCAGAACCAATAAGGTAGCGCAAGCTAGGAGAAAGGGCCAGACATATTTCTCCAAAATATCTATCACCGTCATTTAACTAGTCATTCTCATTCTAATAAGACTCTTTTCCAAGTCCAATAGAAACCTCATAGAGACCTCGTCTCTTCAGAGATGCAATCATCTTCAACTTCCATTTTGAATAGCTTGTGAATGGGGTGAGAAGAGGGACTAATGAGTTCATTGAAAATTGTACCTGTTAAAACCTACAAATCACAACAAAAGGGGCACCGTAAGGTTGGAAAACCTGCAAATTTTAGGCTTTCATCACACCCAGCATAGTTGATCAAGCAAGCTTGACCAACAATTCTTTTACTTGGGGTATTAAGTGGTAAGCTTTGTCTTCTAGTGCAGTGCTGGAATTTTGAGCTTCTGCACAATTTTTCATGCAATATCTGTCAAAAACCTTGTTTTTGAGAGATCTAAGCTTCATACCGCCATGAGCTCTGATACCATATTAAAATTGCACAGTGATCTAGGGACTAAACATAGTGTCATCAATAGATTAATGACAATAATTCATGAAAATGGCGAAAAAGGGCTACAGAATGAGTAACCACACTGTATATTCACACAAAGAATGAGTAATACAATACAATGATCATGCTGCAAGCATGAATGGGAAATCAATTTGAATTCCCAAGGAGGTCATTCAAATTGAATGGGTGATTCTAGCTTAACTGAATGTAAGCCATAGTCAACACTCAAGTTAACCACTGATCAAAACCCTAATTGACTAAAACTAAGCCCTAACTGAAGTCAGAGTGCAATAAATGACTGAGTCTAACTGAAATTAGCTCAAACACATGTCACTATAAGCCAACCAACAAGTGGTAGCACATCAATGACTCCAATGAACCCTGATGAGGTTAACTAAAGTGTAACTGACCATCGGAAGTGGTTGGAGGTGCCCTTGTTGACTCCAGTTCATTAAATAATCAATTTAATGAAAAGAGGAATCTTCACTGCTCTATTTAACTGATTGTAACCATCAGTTAGCAATATGGGGCATTTATGACACTCAGATCATCCCCAAAGTGCTATAGTTAGCCTCCCTGAATGAAGGAGAAGGCTAAGTTAGCCTCCTTGACTGAAGGTAGGTGTGGGTGTGCTCATGCTGATGTCATACAGTGCTCCTCTGATGTCAATTAAGTCAATAAAACTTAGGATAGTGGTTTAACTAGGCCAAATTGACTAAAATGAGTGTTTATGGTCGTAAATGTCTCCAAGAACAATTACCAAAACAAGTAACAAACAAAAGAGAGTTCATTACAAAAACCATTAAAATTACAATTACCAAATTACATAATTGACTACAATTACAATTACCAAAACAAGTAACATACATAGATCATTAAAAAAACCATTACAAATTACAATTACCAAAGTATGGAGGTAATTTATAGGTTAGGCACACAAACACACCAAAAATAGGAAAAAAGGACCTATCGTCCATAACCAAGGTTGAACCATATAAATATGCATCCCAATCAAGGAGATAATCCATCATGATCTACTATGTCCCATTCTAACACAATTAATGAAGGATAATGCCTACTAAATGAGGTGAAGAAGGTTTCTATTGAAGTCCTTATGTCATTGTTCCCGCAAACAAGTCATGAAATCCCACAAACAAATCCCAAATATTCACATGGAATCCCATAAACAAATCCCAAATATCAGTATGAAAACCCACAAACCCATCCACTAGGGTCAATGAAAATGATGGAATAAGTGACAGCTATTAAGAGGACACATGTTCGGGTGCCTTTTTATGGTTTTACGCTAGGGTTTTTGGAGGTCCTTTCGCTCACTGTTGGTATGGCTAGGCCAATTCAAACAGGTGAAGCCATAATATGCATAGTGAATCCCTCCAACCAATATCATTAAGTTCACTACAAAAGTTGGAGGGTAACCTTTCATAATACAAATAGGCCCTAATATGGCCAAAAACGCACAAAGGTGGCATTCGAATTCCAACAAGATAACCAACCAAAATAGTTAGGGTCACTACAAAAATGGAGGGTAATATCTCATAATACAACCACTCACAAATTTGACATTACAATTCCAAATTACAAGAAATTTTAGTACAACCATACCATAGCACAACAATTTAATTATAGCCATACCACAACCAAATTACAAGAAATTTTAAACAATCTGAAGAAGAAAAAAAATTCAAGACCTAGAAAAGTCGAATTACATAGGGATTAAAAGCATGAGAAAGGTAAAGCTCATACAAATTTCCAACAATATTTGAGGGTTTAAAAAAAACAGAGGGAAAGCAACCTCGCATTTGTCACATGAGCACACAAATTTTTATCCAGCATTTGAGGTGTTGATGAACACAGTGGTGCATCTACTGGTACATTTGAACGCCTTTCAAGAAAACACAGGTCAATCGTGTTGGATGATTTGTCCCCAATCTTTTCACGCCTATGTTCCACATGTAGCGAACATCCAAGCTCCACGAACGAGCTCCATTCGCTAACAATCAACCAAATGTTAGCAAATGGCAAGAGTAAAATAGAACCACGCACTTGAAAACCAAGATAGTGGTGCTTCTTACCTGGTCGAGGGTTGCTCCAAGGTAGGTGGCGGGTCAAATGTGAACAACAACACTCAACAACTATGCCCAACTCTAAGCAATCATCCACAATAACCACGATAGATCATGCTTCGAACCAGGTAGCCAACTCTGTGCACTAGGTCGCCCTCTATATCGGTTAACAATGGACAAGGCCCTTCAAAAATAGGTGAACCAATTAGAGGACCAGGACGCACCACTACCGAAGGGGGGAGGCAATCACCCATTGGGGCTCGACCAAAACAACACTAAGCAAAATGAATTAAAAAAACTCTAACGTAAACCCATAAAAATTCAAGTGAACATGTGGCCACTTAATAGGCCCACAATCAGCATATTGTGAGCTTTCTAGTGGGCCCTTGTCATAAGTCTACTTGGCCTCCATGTGGCTGCAAGGACGAATTCAGGGAGGGTGCACCACTACTAGTATCCATCCCTAATACTTAAAAAAAATATTAATTTAAAAAACATCATGTCCAATTTAATTAAAATTTAAAATATGTAGATACTAGTGTAAAATAAATACGTGTCTCGGCTCATCTTAATTCTTAACTCATGGTGCAACCTCAATTATTTACTTTAAAAGGGATTTTTTTTTTCCAGTAAGAAAATAAACTTTTATATTAAAGAAAATTTGTGTCAAATTTACAACATATTCAACGATCAAAATATGATCTTCATAGACCAGACTATACCTAATATATACTACCAGACCCAAACCTTGGAAGGGAGATCCACCCAACAAAACAGGATCCAATCTAACAAACTATCAAAATCAAAACATACAATAAACTTCATCAACGATTCTGACTCCGTAACCATGCCTCTCAGTACCAAAAACAAATATCAGAGTGACTAATTGAAAAGAACCAAATGTTCAATTCTACAACAAGATATAACAGGGAAAAGAGAGAACTTTAATCTACCAACCATATTTCCCAACTCTAGTTTTGAGAGAGTATCAACTTCCATGTTTAGTTCTCTATAAACATGATTGAAAGATAGGAAAGAGAAATATTTCATCAAGCATTTGATATTTTCTAACCAGTGATGAAGTTCCAAATACTTCACTTGAGCCTCCCCATTGCCCCAATTAATAATGACTTGGGAATCACCCAATACCTGTAAAGCACACATACCCAAACATTTTGCACAAAAGAGTAAAATCCATAACCCCACCACTTCAGCACGGATATTTGAACCATTTACAGCCTTCAACCAACCCTTAATAACGTTGTATTTTCCAATCTTTATAACCAACCCAGCGCCACATGCACCATTCAAAGTTGCCCCATCAAAGAAACCTATTCTTCTCCGATGCATTTGTCTCAATCGGCTGATTTTTGGTTTCGCGTCGGAACGTCTTGTTATTTCATTCTCCGCCGTTGCGGACGGCATACTATGAAGTCCCCCTATCATCTCTTTGACTTTTCAGACCTCACATTATTGTTTTCGCCGCTCTTTAAGTCTTGGGCTTCCACCGTTGCGGCTACCGAAAACACTATCCTTCCAGTCATTTAGTTGATTTCTCCTCTGATGTAGACCTTGCCTATTGCGGATTGTTTGTCCTTTATGATTCCGTCGTTGCAACTCCTGATTCCGCTATCACTCCAAGGATTAGTCTTGCGAAGCTCCGATACAGTTGTCTCAACGGTTAGCTTAGTGGTTTTTCCACCCGATGTATAAGTACTCCACCCGCCGATGCGTGCCACTCTTCTAGTCGCATGTCTATACCTCTTCTTTCTTCTGCCGTTGTGGCTCCCAAATCAGCTAAGCACCCGATGTGAAAAACACTCTGACCACCGATGCGTGTCGCATGTCTGTAGCCTTTTCTCTTACACTGTTGCGGCTATGCAAAGCACTTGGCTTCTGATGTCGATGTCTTTCTGATTTCTGATTGGAAGTTTTCCCACTCATAGATTAGGTCATAACTCTTCCGACTCCGATAGGCCTACGTGTTTCTGCGGTACCCGTCTCATGTTAAGACCCACTTATGCGGCTGTGAATGAGTTTACCTTGCCAAGGTTAGCATCTTAAGTTGCCGATGAGTTCTTCATTTTACATCATCGGAGATTTCTTTCAAACCTGTAGGTGGAAGAGGTGGTGGCGTTGGCGTTTGTGAAAGTTCTTATAACAGTCATGCACATGATCTTTCTTGTTGAGTAGTCATTTTCGTTGATATAACTTGACGTTTTGTTTTAGAATGCAATCATAATGAATGATGAACATTGATTTATTACAGGTGGACTCATGGGACTGCTGAGATGACCACGGCGCGAAGGCATAGCTGGACAGTTTTGACAAAGATCGAACCGAAACCGGTAGGATCGCAAGGAGGACAAGCAAAGCAGAAGGCAAAGATCAGTAGTGACAAAGGCACAGACCTGAAAGATGTCAGTTACTAAACGGATCATGAGTGCACACAGAAAAGTTAAAAGTAGGGATCCGAAATGTTGTGAGAGACCGAAAGGTCACGCGTTTGGGAGGGCAGCCCAAGCGGTCAACTGTTAGTTTAAATATTTGAAAGTTAGAATTGACAGGGTATTTTTCTTAGTTAGACATGTAAAGAGATATTGTAAGAAGAACTACTTTTTTTTGCAATAAATAATTATTGTTTGCCTGTCGGAGAAAGTTTGGTGGGACGTTCAAATGCTATGCTAAGGATTGGTGAAAGATGAACTATTTTGTTTTTCCAGTTTTTGTCCATTAACTGTGAGATCTTTCTAACTCTTAGAGCCTATGTTCTTGTTTGAATGATTTCTGGTTTATTCTGTGAAATTACCACCATGAGTAATGCTTGCTGTTCATAAACAATTGGCTATCTGATTGTCTAAATATATTCAATCGTTCATGTGTTGTAGGAAGGAATATCAGCTATCTGTAATTTCTCTTTATAATGCATGCACAATACACATTACTCATAAATAAGTTACAATTTGGCTCCTCGGGGATAGATAGATAGATAGATAGATAGTTAGTTTTACTTTATTGCTGCATATGTGATTTAGATGCTTGTGAGTTCTAAGATGAGAGGTAAGAACCCGCGCATCACGTTGTGACTACTCCTTGCGTCCTTTATTACCCTACATGGTTAATTAGGCATGTGCATATCATACTTTAAGTCAAAAAATACACACGGTGGACCGGGCCGCAACCCGGACGAATTCCTGCATGGTTAATTAGGCACGTGCATTTCATACTTTAAGTCAAAAAATACACACGGTGGACCGGCACGCAACCGCTAAAACCTTTATTTTTTATTACTTGACCTACGGTAGCCGGACCGCAAACCGGACGAATTCCCTATACCAAACAGTCATGGGATATTTGGGAACGTTGACTAGGGAGAATCCCTTGCTATTGTTGCCTGCGAATTTCCCGGCCTCAATAGTTTTGGCGCTAGAAGGAGGGCCTCCAGTGCATGGCTGGCCGTGGAAACATATTTTCCCAAGATTACCCCACCAGCAGATATTTGGAAGCTTTTGGATTAACCCAAGTCCTTACAGGTTTTGGTTCTACCTTTGAAGCAAGTAAGCCTAGTTTCATCTTACGGTGTTTTTTACTCAAACTCCTATTTGTTCACCTTTGCTCATGGCTGGTATAAATGTGAATCAACCCAACCCTCTACCGGCTTGGAGAGCTAGATCACCTTTGAACCTAACACCTCCTTTGCACAACCTACCTCAAGCATTTGATAAGTGGCTGCCTAAGTTTGATCCCCAGGAAAGGATTGCTATAGATGACCACTTGCAAAGTTTCTATTTAGCAGTAGAAGGGTTGAGGGCTAGGGAGTACGAAGATGTGGTCTATAGATTGTTCCCACGTACCCTTAAAGGAGCAGCAACATCTTGTTATTTCGGTTTGCCTACAAACTCTATTCCTGATTGGGACACCTTCAAAAGGATTTTCAGGAGTAAATACGCATCCCAAAAGACATATGCCTCACTAATGAAAGGCCTTGTTAAAAAAAAAAAGAGAAATATGAGAAGGTACATCATTTTACTAAAAGGTTTTCAACATACTTAAAGAAATTTTCTGAAACTGACAGACCCTTAGACAAAGTCTTAATTGAATATTATACCTCATCCCTAGGACCTGCGCTGTCCATGTTTGCCAAAATGAAAGCTCGAACTACGTTGGTAGAGACTTATGAAGAAGAAGAAAGGGTAGAGGCTGAAAAGGAAAGTATAGAAGACTATCCCGATCTACCTGAAGAAAAAAATACCGGGAGAAGAGCCTTATTGCTATCTAAACCTAAAGAGGAACAATCACATGATTTTGAGGGAATTCTAAAAATGATTCAAAAACTCTCCAACCGAATAATAGATCTGGAGAAAGAAAGGGAAGTTCAGAAAACTAATAAACCCTACTACCAAAAAAGGGAGAATAACAACCAATTGAAGATCCCTCCATCAAATTCAGCATCAATGAATATAACAGAGGCGGGGGGTGACAATTTCTGCACTTTCCACCAACAAACTCATTCTAAAAAGAAGTGTCCTAAATGGTTAAATTCAATGACATTGGTTATGAATCAGCTGCTAGACTCTAAATTGACTAAGAACAGTGGTAAAGAAGAAGAGAAAAACTAGACCATAGAGAAACAAGAAGATGATACCATGTTTTTATGGGATGGTGTCTCTATTTTTGAGACAGAAGAGAGTGCGTTTAAATATGAATACACACCTACAACAACAAAGAACATGGATTTGATAATTAAAGACAATGCAACAATTGCAAAGATTAAGAGGTTGCAAACGAATGTCAAGAGATAGATAAATGCCAATGTTGCAGATAAAACACCTGAAGTTACTACTGTCAATCAGGAAACAAAGCCAATCAACGAGCCTATCAAAATTGCAGAGGTTAATGAAGGAAACAATGGAAAATTTGAGGATCTTAAAAAAGATATACCCACTCCAAATCAACCGGGAGAAGAAGACATAGAACCAAGTTGGGAAGAAAAGGCTAAAACCCTGCCTTTTCTTTTGACTCTAGAAATGCTGGATCATAATGTCCATAATTGTTTGGTAGATTCTGGGTCATCGGTAAATGTTATGCCACTTGAAGTTTGCAGAAAGATTAATGGTCAGCCGAAGCCCACAGCCTGGGAAGTAGTGCAACTAGATAAAACGGGTGTCAAAGTAGTGGGAGAAATGAAGAATGTTCTCATACACTTATATGCAAATAACAAGATATGTCAATTTATTGACATTATGGTGGCTGACGTACCATATGGATATGGGCTTATTCTGAACCGACATTGGTCTCCCAGGTTAAAAGTTTGTTTTTCTTCAGACTGGTCTCATTTATGGTTACCTCTTAAGGGTGCCCCGAATCAGATTAAACTTTTGAGAGAACCTTACATGAAACATACTGTCACTAAGCTAGGGGAAGGTAATGAATCTGCTAATTCTATCCTGGGAAATTATCTAACAGAGCTTAGACTAAGATATCATACCTCAAGAAAGGCCAATTCTGTGATTAACACTCAGCCTGAGCTCCTTCAACTTCCTCAGGCTAATAACAATGACTGCAGACGAGTAGACATGGTTTCGATTTCAAAAATAGCACAACTAGACCACGGTTAGGTATCTCATGTCTACAATCTAGCCCACCCCTTGACTCACCAAGTTAAAGGATTTTCAGGAGTGGGCACTTTTTCATTTCTGTTGTTTTAATGATTTTGTACATAAATAATTTGATGCTGTTTTCTTTTTGTTTATTGATTTGATATTGTTTTTCTTTAATGCCTTGTTGCTAGTTCTTTTGGTTTTGAATAAAGAGGCAAAATTTTGGTTGCAATGGAAACATCATGGTTCTTAATTAACTGAAATCTTGAACAAAAGATAGTGCTTTTAAAGCATAGAATGTCTTCTAGTAGCAGTGTTCCTAATTGGCCATGTATTCATTGTAGTCCTACTTAACCCCTGTAAATAGCTCGAAATTAAGAAGTCTGGAATACTATTTTGAGGTTCCATCCATTTCACATCTAAAATGTCCAAGGGAGTGGCAGCAAAGGACCCACGGAAAGGAAGCAAGGTAAACAGTATATCATATATAAATGATCCCATGCCATGATTTCAAAAAAGCTAAAAGCTATCAAGAGTCAAAACTCCGTAAAGACACAATACATATCAAAGAAAAGTATCAAAAGCATGAACTTCAAATTGCCAAAAGTTCCTCTCCATCCGTGAGATGAAAAGTAAATTCTTCTCTCACACAAAAGGACACTATGGATAGAGGAGCCTGAATAAAATTCAGAAAGAAAGGCAGATGGAGGACTCAAAAGAACTGAAGCTCAAATGGCACAAAAGTGCAGTTGGCATGGGAATGAGGAACAAAGGGATAGTGATGTTTACTATATGTTACAATCCTATGGTTTCCAAGATAGAAACTACCTAAGGACGGGTAAAATAAATCTCACTTATTAGGCCTCAAAAGAGTTATTCAGACTTGAAAATATTTCTGATGTCGCCTTTTCCCAATGAATGAACTGCTTCTCAATGATTTAAATGTATGGGTTGGCCAGCTTAGGAATACAAACATCTAGAAGATTTAAATTTTGAGATAGACAGTCTTTTACTGGGAAGGAGTTAAATCAGAAATCTGGGGTTCACCAGGTAGTCACCAATTGTTGCAGCTTCAACATTTTCCCAAAATTCAAAAAATTTTGGGACCCTCCTTTTGCTTATATCGGTTTGATTTTCTTATTTGATTTGATCTAATGATTCTTCAGAAAGACCTTTCTAATGCTTCAAACGATCCCCTGTTTGTTTAAGATTTATCATTGCCTTTGAATGCGTTTTCAGAGTGTTTGAGTTGGAGGTTTATTTGCTTGTTCTCTCGCCGTTGCGGAGAAGTAATCAGCTTTAGCTTTGTTATTCTTCTCCGATGCATTTGTCTCAATCGGCTGATTATTGGTTTCACATCAGAACATCTTGTTATTTCATTCTCCGTCGTTGCGGACGGCAGACTATGAAGTCTCCCGATCATCGCTTTGACTTTTCAGACCCCGCATTGTTGTTTTCTCCGCTCTTTAAGTCTTGGGCTTCCGCCGTTACGGCTGCTGAAAACACTATCCTTCCGGTCATTTAGTTGATTTCTCCTCCGATGTAGACCTTGCCTATTGCGGACTATTTGTCCTTTATGATTCCGTTGTTGCGGCTCCTGGTTCCGCTATCACTCCAACGATTAGTCTTACGAAGCTCTGATGCGGATGTGTCGATGGTTAGCTTAGTGGTTTTTCCACCCGATGTATAAGTACTCCACCCACCGATGTGTGTCGGTATTCTATTTGCATGTCTATACCTCTTCTTTCTTTCGTCGTTGCGGCTCCCAAATCTGCTAAGCACCAGATGTGAAAAACGCTCCGACCGCCGATGCGTGTCGCATGTCTGTAGCCTTTTCTCTTCCGCCGTTGCGGCTGTGCAAAGCACTTGGCTTCCGATGTCGATGTCTTTCCAATTTCTAATTGGAAGTTTTCCCACCCACAGCTAGGTCATAACTCTTTCGACTCCAATAGGCCTACGTGTTTTCGCGGTACCCGTCTCCTGTTAAGACCCACTTATGCGGTTGTGAATGAGTTTACCCTGCCAAGGTTAGCATCTTAAGCCGTCGATGAGTTCTTCATTTTAAATCATCGGATATTTCTTTCAGACCCGTAGGTGGATGAGGTGGCGGCGTTGGCGTTTGTGAAAGTTCTTATAACAGTCATGCACATGATCTTTCTTGTTGAGTAGCCGTTTTGGTTGATATAATTTGACGTTTTGTTTTAGAATGCAATCACAATGAATGATGCACATTGATTTATTGCAGGTGGACTCAAGGGACTGTTGAGATGACCATGGCGTGAAGGCATAGCTGGACAGTTTTGATAAAAATCGAACCTAAACCGACAGGATCTCAAGGAGGACAAGCTAAGCAGAAGGCAAAGATCAGTAGTGACAAAGGCACAGACCTGAAAGATGTCAGTTACTAAACGGATCATGAGTGCACACAAAAAAGATAAAAGTACGGATCCGAAACGTTGTGAGAGACCGAAAGGTCACGCATTTGGGAGGGCAGCCCAAGTGGTCAACTGTTAGTTTAAATATTTGAAAGTTAGAATTGACAAGGGATTTTTCCTAGTTAGACATGTAAAGAGATATTGTAAGAAGAATTACTTTTTTTGCAATAAAGAATTATTGTTTTCCCGTCGGAGAAAGTTTGGTGGGACGTTCAAATGCTATGCTATGGATTGGTGAAAGATGAACCATTTCGTTTTTTCAGTTTTTGTCCATTAACTGTGAGATCGTTCTAACTCTTCGAGCCTATGTTCTTGTTTGAATGATTTCTGGTTTATTCTGTGAAATTAACACCATGAGTAATGCATGTTTTTCATAAACAATTGGCTATCTAATTGTCTTAATATCTTCAATCGTTCATGTGTTGTAGGAAGGAATATCAGCTATCTATAATTTCTTTTTATAATGCATGCACAATACACATTACTCATAAATAAGTTACAATTTGGCTCCCCAGGGATAGATAGATAGATAGATAGATAGATAGTTTTACTTTATTTCTGCATATGTGATTTAGATGCTTGTGAGTTCTAAGACGAGAGGTAAGAACCTGTGCATCACGTTGTGACTACTCCTTGCGTCCTTTATCACCCTCCATGGTTAATTAGGCATGTGCATATCATACTTTAAGTCAAAAAATACACACGGTGGACTGGGCCGCAACCCGTAAAACCTTTATTTTTTGTTACTTGACCTACGGTAGCCAGACCGCAAACCGAACGGATTCCCTATACCAAACAGTCGCGGGCTAGTTGGGAACGTTGATTGGGGGGGATCCCTTGCTATTGTTTCCTGCGAATTTCCAGGCCTCAATAGTTTGGGTGCTAGAAGGAGGGCCTCTAGTGCATGGCTGGCTGTGGACACATATTTTCCCAAGATTACCCCACCAACAGATATTTGGAATATTTTGGCTTAACCCAAGTCCTTATAGGTTTTGGTTCTACCTTTGAAGCAAGTAATCCCAGTTTCATGTTACGGTGTTTTTTACTCAGAATCTTGTTTGTTCACCTTTTCTCATGGTTGGTATAAATGTGAATCATCCCAACCCTCTACTGGCTTGGAGAGCTAGATCATCTTTTAACCTAACACCTCCTTTGCACAACCTACGTCAAGATTTTGATAAGATGCTGCCTAAGTTTGATCCCCAGGAAAAGATTGTTGTAGACGACCACTTGCAAAGTTTCTATTTAGCAGTAGAAGGGTTGAGGGCTAGGGAGTACAAAGATGTGGTCTGTAGATTGTTCCCACATACCCTTGAAGGAGCAGCAGCATATTGGTATTTCGGTTTGCCTGCAAACTCTATTCCTGATTGGGACAACTTCAAAAGGATTTTCAGGAGTAAATACGTAGCCCAAAAGACATATGCCTCACTAATGAAAGGCCTTGTTTAAAAAAAAAAAGAGAAATATGAGAAGGTACATCATTTTACTCAAAGGTTTTCAACATACTTAAAGAAATTTTCTGAAACTGAAAGACCCTTAGACAAAGTCTTAATTGAATATTATACCTCAGCCCTAGGACCTGAGCTGGCCATGTTTTCCAAAATGAAAGCTCGACCTACGTTGGTAGAGACTTATGAAGAAGCAGAAAGGGTAGAGGCTGAAAAGGAAAGTATAGAAGACTATCCTGAGCTACCTGAAGAAAAAACTACCGGGAGAAGAGCCTTATTGTTGTCTAAACCTAAAGAGGAACAATCACATGATTTTGAGGGAATTCTAAAAATGATTCAAAAACTCTCCAACCGAATTATAGATCTGGTGAAAGAAAGGGAAGTTCAGAAAACTGATAAACCCTACTACCAAAAAAGGGAGAATAACAACCAATTGAAGATCCCTCCATCAAATTCAGCATCAATGAATATAACAGAGGCGGGGGGTGGCAATTTCTGCACTTTCCACCAACAACCTCATTCTGAAAAGAAGTGTCATCAATGGATAAATTCAATGACATTGGTTATGAATCAGCTGCTAGACTCTAAATTGACTAAGAACAGTGGTAAAGAAGAAGAGAAAAACCAGACCATAAAGAAACAAGAAGATGATACCATGTTTTTATGGGATGGTGTCCTCTTTTCGCAACAGAAGAGAGTGTGTTTAAATCTGAATACACACCTACAGCAACAAAGAACATGGATTTGATAATTAAAGACAATGCAACAATTGCAAAGATTAAGAGGTTGCAAACGAATGTCAAGAGACAGATAAATACCAATGTTGCAGATAAACACTTGAAGTCACTACTGTCAATCAGGAAACAAAGCCAATCAACGAGCCTGTCAAACTTGCAGAGGTTAATGAAGGAAACAATGGAAAATTTGAGGAGCTTAAAAAAGATATACCCACTCCAAATCAACCGGGATAAGAAGACATAGAACCAAGTTGGGAAGAAAAGGATAAAACCCCGCCTTTTCTTTTCACTCTAGAAATGCTGGATCATAATGTCCATAATTGTTTGGTAGATTCTGGGTCATCGGTAAATGTTATGCCACTTGAAGTTTGCAGAAATATTAATGGTCAGCCAGAGCCCACAGCCTAGGAATTAGTGCAACTAGATAGAATGGGTGTCAAAGTAGTGGGAGAAATGAAGAATGTTCTCATACACTTATCTACACATAACAAGATATGTCAATTTATTGACATTATGGTGGCTGACGTACCAGATGGATATGGGATTATTCTGAACCGAGATTGGTCTTCCAGGTTAAAAGTTTATTTTTCTTCAGACTGGTATCATTTATGGTTACCTCTTAAGGGTACCCCGAATCAAATTAAAATTTTGAGAGAACCTTACATGAAACATACTGTCACTAAGATGGGGGAAGGTAATGAATCTGCTAATTCTATCCTAGGAAATTATCTAACAGAGCTTAGACTAAGATATCATACCTCAGGAAAGGCCAGTTCTATGATTAACACTCAGCCTGAGCTCCTTTAACTTCCTCAGGATGATAAGGATGACTGCAGACTAGTAGACATGGTTTCGATTTCAAAAATAGCACAACTAGACCACAGTTAGGTATCTCATGTCTACAATCTAGCCCACCCCTTGACTCACCAAGTTAAAGGATATCTAGGAGTGGGCACTTTTTCATTTCTGTTGTTTTAATGATTCTATACATAAATAATTTGATGATGTTTTATTTTTGTTTATTGACTTGATATTATTTTTCTTTAATGCTTTGTTGCTAGTTCTTTTGGTTTTGAATAAAGAGGCAAACTTTTGGTTGCAATGGAAACATCAGGGTTCTTAATTAACTGAAATCTTGAGCAAAAGACAATGCTTTTAAAGCATAGAATGTCTTCTAGTAGCAGTGTTCCTAATTGGCCATGTATTCATTGAAGTCCTACTTAACCCCTATAAATAGCTCTGAATTAAGAAGTATGGAATACTATTTTGAGGTTCCATCCATTTCACATCTAAAATGTCCAAGGGAGTGGCAGCAAAGGACCCACGGAAAGGAAGCAAGGTAAACAGTATATCATATATAAATGATCCCATGCCATGATTTCAGAAAAGCTAAAAGCTATCAAGAGTCAAAACTCCTTAAAGAAACAATACATATCAAAGCAAAGTATCAAAATCATGAACTTCAAATTCCCAAAAGTTCCTCTCCGTCCATGAGATGAAAAGTAAATTCTTTTCTCACACAAAAGGACACTATGGATAGAGGAGCCTGAATAAAATTCAGAAAGAAAGGCAGATGGAGGACTCAAAAGAACTAAAGCTCAAATGGAAGAAAAGTGCAGTTGGAATGGGAATGAGGAACAAAGGGATAGTGCTATTTACTATATGTTACAATCCTATGGTTTCCAAGCTAGAAACTACCTAAGGATGGGTAAAATAAATCTCACTTATTAGGCCTCAAAAGAGTTATTCAGACTTGGAAATATTTATGATGTCACCTTTTCCCAATGAATGAACTGCTTCTCAATGATTAAATGTATGGGTTGGCCAGCTTAGGAATACAAACATCTAGAAGATTTCAATTTTGAGCTAGACAATCTTTTACTAGGGAGGAGTTAAATCAGAAATATGGGGTTCACCAGGTAGTCGCCAATTGTTGCAGCTGCAACATTTTCCCAAAATTCAAAAAATTTCGAGACCCTCCTTTTGCTTATATCGGTTTGATTTTCTTATTTGATTTGATCTAATGATTCTTCAGAAAGACCTTTCTAATGCTTGAAACAATCCACTGTTTGTTTAAGCTTTATCATTGCCTTTGAATGTGTTTTCAAAGTGTTTGAGTCGGAGGTTTATTTGCTTGTTCTCCCGCCATTGCGGAGAAGTAATCATCTTTAGCTTTGTTATTCTTCTCCGATGCATTTGTCTCAATCGGCTGATTTTTGGTTTCGCGTCGAAACGTGTTGTTATTTCATTCTCCGTCATTGCGGACGGCAGACTATGAAGTCTTCCGATCATCGCTTTAACTTTTCAGACCCCGTATTATTGTTTTCACCGCTCTTTAAGTCTTGGGCTTCCGCCATTGTGGCTGCCGAAAACACTATCCTTCCGGTCATTTAGTTGATTTCTCCTCCGATGTAGACCTTGCCTATTGCGGACTATTTTTCCTTTATGATTCCGTTGTTGTGGCTCCTGATTCCGCTATCACTCTGACGATTAGTCTTGCGAAGCTCCGATGCGGGTGTGTCGATGGTTAGCTTAGTGGTTTTGCCACCCGATGTATAAGTACTCCACCCGCCAATGCGTGTCGGTATTCTAGTCGCATGTCTATACCTCTTCTTTCTTCCGCCGTTGCGGCTCCCAAATCAGCTAAGCACCTGATGTGAAAAACGCTCTGACCGCCGATGCATGTTGCATGTCTGTAGCCTTTTATCTTTCACCGTTGCGGCTGTGCAAATAAATTGGCTTTCGATGTCAATGTATTTTCAATTTCTGATTGGAATTTTTCTCGCCCATAGCTTAGGTCATAACTCTTCTGACTCTGATAGGCCTACATGTTTCCGCGGTACCTGTCTCCTGTTAAGACCCACTTATCCAGCTGTGAATGAGTTTACCCTGCCAAGGTTAGCATCTTAAGCCGTCGATGAGTTCTTCATTTTAAATCGTCAGATATTTCTTTCAAACCCGTAGGTGGACGAGGTGGTGGCGTTGGCATTTGTGAAAGTTCTTATAACAGTCATGCACATGATCTTTCTTGTTGAGTAGCTGTTTTGGTTGATATAATTTGATGTCTTGTTTTAGAATGCAATCACAATGAATGATGCACATTGATTTATTGAAGGTGGACTCAAGGGACTATTGAGATGACCACGGTGCGAAGGCATAGCTGGACAGTTTTGACAAATATCGAACTGAAACCGACAGGATTGCAAGGAGGACAAGCGAAGCAGAAGGCAAAGATCAGTAGTGACAAAGGCGCAGACCTGAAAGATGTCAGTTACTAAACGGATCATGAGTGCACACATAAAAGATAAAAGTAGGGATCCGAAACATTGTGAGAGACCGAAAGGTCACACATTTGGGAGGGCAGCCCAAGCGGTCAACTGTTAGTTTAAATATTTGAAAGTTAGAATTGACAGGGGCTTTTTCCCAGTTAGACATGTAAAGAGATATTGTAAGAAGAACTACTTTTTTTTGCAATAAAGAATTATTGTTTGCCTGTCGGAGAAAGTTTGCTGGGACGTTCAAATGCTATGCTATGGATTGGTGAAAGATGACCTATTTCGTTTTTTCAATTTTTGTCCATTAACTGTGAGATCGTTATAACTCTTAGAGCCTATGTTCTTGTTTGAATGATTTCTGGTTTATTCTGTGAAATTAACACCATGAGTAATGCATGTTGTTCATAAACAATTGGCTATCTGATTGTCTAAATATATTCAATCATTCATGTGTTGTAGGAAGGAATATCAGCTATCTGTAATTTCTCTTTATAATACATGCACAATACACATTACTCATAAATAAGTTACAATTTGGCTCCCCGGGGATAGATAGATAGTTAGTTTTACTTTATTGCTGCATATGTGATTTAGATGCTTGTGAGTTATAAGACGAGAGGTAAGAACCTACGCATCACGTTGTGACTACTCCTTGCGTCCTTTATCACGCTGCATGGTTAATTAGGCACGTGCATATCATACTTTAAGTCAAAAAATACACATGGTGGAATGGGTCGCAACCGGTAAATCCTTTATTTTTTGTTACTTGACCTACGATAGCCAGACCGTAAACCAAATGGATTCCCTATACAAAATAGTCACGGGCTAGTTGGGAAAGTTGACTGGGGAGAATCCCTTGCTGTTGTTGACTGCGAATTTCTAGGCCTCAACAGTTTTGGCACTAGAAGGAGGGCCGCCAGTGCATGGCTGGCCATGGAAACATATTTTCCCAAGATTACCCCACAAGTAGATATTTGGAAGCTTTTGGGTTAACCCAAGTCCTTACAGGTTTTGGTTCTACCTTTGAAGCAAGTAAGCCCAGTTTCATCTTACGGTGTTTTTTACTCAGACTCTTGTTTTTTCACCTTTGCTCATGGCTGGTATAAATGTGAATCAGCCCAACCCCCTACCGACTTGGAGAGATAGATCACCTTTGAACCTAACACCTCCTTTGCACAACCTACCTCAAGCTTTTGATAAGCTGCTGCCTAAGTTTGATCCCCAGGAAAGGATTGTTGTAGATGACCACTTGCAAAGTTTCTATTTAGCAGTAGAAGTGTTGAGGGCTGGGGAGTACGAAGATGTGGTCTATAGATTGTTCCCACGTACCCTTAAAGGAGCAGCAGCATCTTGGTATTTTGGTTTTCCTGCAAACTCTATTCCTGATTGGGACACCTTCGAAAGGATTTTCGGGAGTAAATACGCATCCCAAAAGACAAATGCCTCAGTAATGAAAGGCCTTGTTTTTTAAAAAAAAGAGAAAGATGAGAAGGTACATCATTTTAATCAAAGGTTTCAACATACTTAAAGAACTTTTCTGAAACTGACAAACCCTCAGACAAAGTCTTAATTGAATATTATACCTTAGCCAAACTAAACATCACATAAGAATAAGGTACTTGAGATAAGTTTTGCCATTGTTCTTTGACAAAATCACATAAAAGGTGATCCTCGAGCCAGATTGGGTTGAACTTAAAAGGGTATTTAACCAAACTTTTGTCAAATTCAATCTGCAGCAAAACAACCTTGTGATATGAGATGCCCAGAGAGTGAGACCATGATCTGAACTTACCAAAATTCTCACAAATGTCCTCAGCGATAAAAAACCTATCCAATATTTTAACAAGACCTTCTTCCCCACACCGACCATTTAAGCAAGTTTGGCACAAGACATTAGGCACTATGTCCACCAACTTCATCTCTTCAATTTTAGTCTTAAAATAATCATATATGGGATCATCGGAATTTCCAGCACCCAGACTTCATCCATTGATAACATAAGATAAAAATATCCAGCAACAATAAGGGATCTATTATCCAATAAACCAAACTGAAATATATTTCCCCAAAACTCCAGTCTCTTACTATAAGGAGCATAGATGTTTAGGATCCTGAGCACCTTCGGGTAACCAATAATGTGTCTTTCAACCATGATACCAACATATGTGATAAAGGCCTTTAGGTCCACCACTTGTGGGTTCTAAGCCACCAGTGTGCCACCCAATAAACCATTATAATCCCATGTCGAAACATGCCAATACGGTTTTAATTTCAAAAATATTGACATGCAGAACCCACATTAGTCATAGTCTCTTGTAAAAGAATCACACAGGGTTTCATTTTATCTAAGAATATTTTCAAAGAAGATCTTTTAGGGTCGTTTCCTAGCCCTGTAATATTGAAAGAGACAAAGATAATTTCTAAATAATATTTGGGGTTGTTGATTCTCTAAGAGGTCGGCCATAAACAACTGAAGATAAACCTGAATCCCTAGAAATATGTTTGTAAAACTGTGATGAAACCTTATCATTTTGACACAAACTATCTAATCCCTCTCCCTCTCCTAGCGATTCTTCTTTCAATTTGTCTTTTACCCTCTTAATAGGTTTTATAACATATACATTTGGCCTTCTAATGGAGGATATAGCCACCGTATCTGAACCCTCTGGGATAGTCGATTAAGTTTCAAGAGGTTTGACCCCTGCCTTAGACCCTATCAAAAGAAGGGAAGAACAATCTTCCACGGGGGAAGAGGAAATCTGAATAGAGGGAAGATCACTAAAGATCCTAGCTAAAGGAGGAAAATCCAAAGGATTAAAGATAGGGCCCTCCAAGGAGGGAACATTACTTATTACATATGGATCACCAGAAACGGAATTAACCCCATCCACTAGAAAAAAATCCTACTCAACCATGGCCTTTGAAGAAACCCCCAAACAACCAGGAGAATTCACTACATCCTCAGACATGCCATATTTACCCTCAACTGAGAAAAATCCCAATATCTCATCAACATATAGTAATTTCAACACGATAGGGACAATATTTGCTAACTTACCAACAAAAGAGGAGGTCGATGAGTGGTCAAGCAGAATAGGGAAATTGAGACCATCAACAAGCTCTGGTTCCATATCACAATGCTTCAAAACATCACAGAATCCTTGTCGACTGGATGAGCAAAAAGCATTAGAATGTCTCGTACCATGACATCAATGGCATCATAATGGAACACGACAATAGTAAAGTTTTTGCATGGAAGATCCCCCTTCCCACACCACTTCCAACTCCTCTGGAAGCTCATTCTTTGTTTCCATTTCCACAAGGACCAGAGGCGCTTTTCTATCGGATACTATTAAATGACTGTCTTCAATATGGATGAATTTACCAATAGAACTTGCGATCGCTCTATAACCCTGAATGTTCCAACAGAATAGAGGAAACCTATGTAAAATGACCTAGAGGTGTCTCTTTGTAAGTTTAGTCATCCTTGGATCAAAATCCACACTCCACCAGAAAAGAACCATAGATCATTCGCTATAAACCCAAAACCGCTCCTCCACTGCCAACCTATCTTCTTCAGATAGAAAATGGAAGACAAACGAGTTATTAACTAAAGCTATAACCCTAGGGGAATTATTGGATATAGGTTTTCCACTTCTCATGAATCCACTGTAGTAACTTGACTCTCGTTATCTTCACAAACTCCATTTTACCCTCTAGCAATCATACGGTAAGTGTCGGGACCAAAACCATTGTTACATCCTCTCCTGAGACACACAACGACTTACCCTTCTGAACCTTCTCAATCCTTAGCACTCTAGGTTTCCGCTCTATGTTAGCCTTCTCTTCTAAAAGCAACAAGTCATCTGCACCCTTGTTGTCAAAACCAAAGTTCTTTTCGCCGACATACTATTGTCCCAATATGGTGGAGACACGTCCCGCCTCTATAATTAATGTATCACATAAAGGGGATTTGTCTGATCAAGACTTCAAGTTTGAAAAGATGGGTGAAGTACCAAGATCCATCTCATCCGACCGGAGGCGAAGACTTCATTCCAACTTCACCGAAGAAGCTATAAAGAACTAAAAAACCCAAAAAACCTAGCTATGGAAATTAAAAAAATGCAATTCCCACTTTGATATCCTGGTTGGTACTGGACTAAGAGTGACTCAGTTTGACTTCACGACCATAGCTAGACTTGTAGAGCCAAACAAAACAACAAGCAAAACCCTTGAAACCCTAAAGATCTATTTTATCGCAACCCTCTTCATTCCACCTGGAGAACTTTTCTTAAAGGGTTTGCACTTTAGCTAATAATAAACCTGAATTTAAAATGAATTTATATTTGATTTTAATTAGGTAAAAATTATTTTTTTAATTCTCTCAAAAGTTTCAAGAGTACCTTATTAACTAAATTCCAAAAGATAGAGATAAATTAGTTTACTTGGTTGTTTAACAAAACTTTAGCGTAAGCATACTTTACGTCATTTTCTGTCAAAAGTGGGAGTGCTCTCCAACTAATATCATTCAATCGATGGTGAAAGAATCAAAATTGAAAATTTCAAGAAGAAACTCAATAATGGTGTCGGGGAAGCGGAATTTCCAAACTTGCTTTCATATTTTCCAAAAATAAAGGAACTTATTGTCATCATTAAGAGCAGTCAAATGGGAATCCATTAGATTATGCAGGGCAAAAAATACACTACATGCCATTGGGCATTAAATGCGATAGCGGTCGCACTATGCGTCGTTGGATCCTTTCCAAAGTAAGATCCAACAGCGCACAGTGCGACCGTCGTCGCATTTAATGCCCAATAACATGTAATATATTTTTCACCATTATGCAGCTGCGATATTAATGTATTTCTGTTTTGTCGATTACGTTTTAAATTTTACAAAATCCCATCAATGAATATCATATAATATATGACTCTCACACAACCTGAAGTGGATGACACGATGCCTCGTGTGAGGACTAAAAACTGAAGGTGAGCAGAGCGTCTGGCTTATTAGATATCAATTTTGACTTGAAATAAGCAGATTCCATGGAACTGGCCCATGTCCTTTTGTCAACTTACCTAAAGGATTAGGTAGAGAAATTCTTCTTACGTATTAGCGAATAAAGATTTTACGAGAATACTTCTTACTCGATGATTGAATCAAATGTATAGTTCTCTCATGCTTATCAATCCAAGAGATGGTTTCCATCCATTTTATCAACCAAACTTGACTTTTCACAGTAATTTTCTATGGAGATTGTGTGGGAAATTGAAAAATATACAAAGTGGCACAAAGAAGAAGTCTTATAATACTATCCATGGTAGATGAGTATGATAATAACATTCACAAGGATGAGTTACATGAGTTATTTTCAAAGTTTTAAGAGCAAGTTATTGACATCTTTGGGCAATATGACCATCCATGGACGCATTAAAGAACAAGTTTGGAACATTTAGGGAGTTTGGTAGTTCTAAGGTAGAATTGTATTAGGGAAATACAGAGATAACAAAGAGCTAGAAAATAAGTCCTAAATAAAGTTAGAGAAATAGAGACCTAATTTAACACATTACATAATTTGGGATAAATTTATACTTAAAATGAAAACTCTTACCATAAAAACTCCTATTTTTGCATCAAAATCATCAAAAACAAGTCATGGGGATAAAGAATCATCTTGTTGATTAAGAGCCCTGGGTACAAAATTTATGTTAAATCCATCAAAGAAATTTTCCACAATATCCTAAATTGCATTTCTATAATCTCTTATCATAGGGTGTTTAGTATGATAAATTTCCCTTATTTGATTTATGACTAGCTTTGAATCTCCAAAAATAGCTAGTTGGGTAACCTGTAATTGTTTGGTAGCCTGCAACATAAGGATGAGTGCCTTGTACTCAATGATGTTATTGGTAGTTTCAAACTCCAATTTGTATGATAGAGAAATTTTGTCGTTAGATGGAGAAAATAGAAAAACTCCATATCATGACGCATCTCTTGCAGAGGCCCCATCAAAAACTAATTTTCATACCTTGTTACTCTACTCTTTAGTTGGCCTCATAAATTGAGACTTGAAATATTTATCCTCTATGGAATCATGTAGAGAGAGAATGAAAAAACCCATGTCTTATTTTGTAGCATAGAGAGGGTAGTTGTTTGGACTATTTTAGTTGCTTATAAAATAAGCAAATTTGGATTCTTGATGTAACCTCTTGGTGTCACCTATGAACATTGGTACAATAGCATATTTAATATCCATTGGCATAGTACCTCCAAGATTCTTGGCCCAACTTCTAGATAGGAGCATGTCATATTTGACTAGCACATTTGTGTAATATCCTATGGTTTATCCCATGGACATATTATTATTATTGTTATGTTGGACATAGTGGCACAAGATGCTAGGACTATGGTTTGCACATTATTATTATTTTTATTATGTTATGAAATAATTAATAAAATCAAAACATTTGTATGAACGATGCCATGAAAAAGAGTATGAGGAACCATGATGTTACGATCAAGGAGTTGTGGAAACGTGGTTACCTATGTGTTTTGAGCCTATGTTGATCTTGTGCATCATACTTATGTACTTGATGGACCCTTTTGTTTATGCACCCTGATGTGTTATGTTAGTTGGTTTTATTTACCTTGAGATTAATTTTTATTTGAGGATTGGAGTCCCTCTCTCACCTAGTGTGCTCTCATGAGTTGTATTAGTGCGCCTCTTGGTGTAGCCACTTGATGTGTAACTCCTATTTTCTATTTATGAAATGTAACTCTCATGCATGTGTCCCTCTCTCTCCCAATTTAAATTTCTCATAAAGGAATTCGATTTTCTTGTGTTGGAAGCCACTCTTGTGTGTTGGTTCATGCTTTTTCTATTGTTATTGTGTTTGGCACTTGTGGTCTGATTTTTCTACTCTTGGTATGATATACTTGTTGATCATGTGCCCAATATGAATTAATTTGGATCCACTGATATTTTTCTTAGGTCCATTGTAATTTCCCTAGATTGGAAGTGCTACTTACCATTGGGTTGTGGTTGGACTGTTGTCCTCGAGCCACTGAAATTTCCCGGGAGTGGAAGTAGAAGTCATATTTTCCATTGGGTTGTGTTTGGACTGATTTCATGAGAGAATTGTTTTTGAGGGAACACTTTATTATGGAATCATGGTTCCATATTGGGGGTTACCATTGCAAAGTGGGTTTTGGCTTGCATTGTGTGTACGACTGAGTAGAACGTGGCACAATCATTCCCAGTTGCGTATTTTGAAAATATAATTGCTTTATCTCATGTTTATTTAATTTATTTGGGTATTATGTGATTTATTTATGGATGCATGTGGACGTTTTGATGAAACATATGAGCTATTTTTGGAATAATTTTTTCATGGAATTCAATCTATTTATGCAAGTAAATTTTGTGAAGGAATTGGAAACTAGTTTTTGGGATTTTGTGCAGGAACTATTTGAGGAAATGATTCTTTGGACCCTATTATATAGAAATGATATTTATTCCCTTGTTCATTATATAATGTTTATTTTTATGGTACAGTATCCTCGGAATGGTTGAAGACACTTCTCTTTGATGCTTCTACCTTTTATTCGAAAACTAGTTCTTCGATTGGATTGTTTTGCATAGTTTGGAGACTTGCACATGAAGTGTTTGTAAAAAATGAATGACCGTTATTTTTATAATTAAGTATGATAAATAAACTTGGAATTTGTGTGAGAATGAGATGGTAAATATTCTTGATTGTGTTTGGGAAATTTCTACCAGAATTCTAGATCAATTTCCAATTTCTAGCTCCTTCAACGGAATTGGTTTAAGTATATTTGCGAATTTTCATATGAAGTGTTTGATGAAATTTTTGAATGATATTATCTATTTTATGACTGATAAAAAAAATTATTTAGAGTTTGAATGGAAATTTAATGATTATATGAGACATGGATTTAATTATGATTCGTAGAATTACTAGTCAATTCATATGAGTAGTATTAACTAGTTTTGTAATTTATTTGGACTGTATGTGGGATGAAATCTACATATATATTAATTTAGGTGAACCATAATAATATTTCCATTAGATGCATTAGCCATATATTTATCTTTACTTGTAATTTGGAAAGTTAAATTGGAAACTAGGTACATTACGGTGCAAATTCGTAACTATTTGTGGATTGAAATCTCTATTTTTGTAAAAATGAATGCTACAACCATGTGCTATATTTATAACATTTTATTTTTCTATAGTTGGATACTTATCAGTTTTTATCATTTACTTATGGATGCATCGAATTTTGTTTCAGTTATTCAAACTCAATTTCATGTGGTGAATTTTAACTAGTTTCATTGGAATTGATGGAAAATATAACCTTATGTGCAATTGAAATCATATGAAAATAAACATTTAATTGGTTGTATGTGCATTATTAAATATGATGTTAATGGCCACACAATTTCTTTTCTGTTTAATGACATTTTTACAAGTTGATGTTTTGAAAGACTAGTTGCTTATATTGGAAAATTAGTTAACTAGTCGCGTGGACTCCCTTTCGTAATTACCATGATTAATTATTGTAATTTTGGTAATTAGGAATTATTGACATGTAATTATATGTATTTAAGAGATTGGGATTTATCAACTATTTTTATTTGTTAAATAATTGTATTTATGATAAGTCTCGTAATTTGTGCACTAAGTGTCTTTAAGTGTCATAATTAACACCTTAATTACTAGGGCAGATCTAGGCCTCAAATCATATTTCCTTTGAAGTTTAGCTTGCAAGTTGTCTGCAAAAAATTAGTACTAAGAATAAGACAGATTAAATTCATCATCTAATTCTTAACAATATTCATCCTCATTATAGAGTAATGAACTATGGTAATCATCCCATGTGAGGTGTATAGTGTTTGAATCATCATGAAACCAATTTATATCCTCTTTAGGTTATTCATTTTCCACTTCCTATGGATGTTCAATCATATTGTTAGTGTTTTCATGAATAGGAGGCATGAGTGGTTTCTCTTCACCTCTTGTTTCCTTGTACATCATCCGAGGATTAAATGGTTATCTAAACTGAGCAGGACTTCTTGCTAGTGATGGTTAATTTACTAGGGATGGTTCTTTCCATATCTATTCTGGTTATTTTATTAGATAAATTATTTATAATATGAGTCATCTCATTAATCTTGGATTCTTGTGAATACTTGGTTTCCCATGATGTACTCACCTCATCCATGGATTTTCCCTTCTCTTTATGCTCAGTATCATGGATCATATCAATATTCCCACTAGCTCTAAGATTTCCTTTGAAATCAATTGCATCATATCGCATTATTAGGAGAGAGGCTATTCTTGTTTCTCTTAACATGATCGCAAAATTATATGAGAAATATATTGCATAGGTATCCGTAGCAGCTTCTTTTGTAGGTATTGTATCTTCTTGGAGTCTATAATACATATTATTGAATATTATTATAAATTCAACCACATTCTTTGAGTTATTTTACTATATTGCTGAGAATTTAGTAAGATAATAAGGGTTGTCCCATTTCACACCCAACTTTATCATGAAAGTAGTTTCCAATTCATCCATGGTACCGATTGAGGTTGCAAGGAGGGCCCTAAACCATTTGTTGACATCCTCCTCCAAATATTGAGAAAATAGCCTCATATAGGCATCATCATTATCAACAAAGATGTTATCACTGAAGTCTTGAAAGTGGGGCCATTTTTTCTTCTGAAGATTCTACAGTCGAAGAAGGTTGGGTAGTGGTTGCTTTCGTGTTCACTGATAAAACATTTTATTTAGAGTTGGAATGGAATTTTAATGATCATACGAGTCGTGGATTTAATTATGATTCCTAGAATTACTAGTCAATTCATATGAGTGGAATTAACTAGTTTTGTGAGTTATTTGGAGGACTGTATGTTGGAGGAAATATACATAAATATGAATTTAGGTGACCCATATTACTCTTTACATTAGCTACAATAGTCATATATTTATCTTTATTTGCAATTTGGAAAGTTAAATTGCAAACTAGGTACATTGATGTGAAAATTGATAACTATTTGTGGATTGAAATATTTGTTTTTGTAAAAATGAATGTTACCGGAATGTGCTCTGTTTATAACATGTTATTTTTATGTAGGTGGCTACTTACCATATTTTATCCTTTAATTATGGATGCATTGAATTTTGGTTTAGTTATTTAAACTCAATTCCTTGCGGTGAATGTTAGCTAGTTTCATTGGAATTGATGGAAAATATCACTTGATGTGCAATTGGAATGATATGAAAATAAAATTTGAATTGGTTGTAGGTGCATGATTAAATATGATGTAAATGGATACACGATTTCTTTTGGGTTTAATGGCATGTTTACAAGTTGATTTTTTGAAAGACTAGTTGTTTATACTGGAATACTAGTTAACTAGTCTTGTGGACTCTCTTTTGTAATTACCGTGATTAATTATTGTAATGTTGGAAATTAGGATTTATTTACATGTAATTAGATGTTATTAAGTGATTGGGATTGATCAAATATGGTTATTTTTTAAACAGTTGTATTTGTGAGAAGTATTGTCATTTGTGCAATAAGTGTCTTTAAGTGTCGTAATTAACACCTTAATTCCTAATTAGTCGTGAATAAGAATAATTAACCTTTACAAGTGGTTATTGTTGGAAAGGGGTTGGGGTAATTTTTGCAGTGAATAAGAATAATAAGCCTTTAGAATTTATTATTGTTGGCAAGGGGTTGGGGTAATTTTCACTCAAGAAGACACCGCGCAAGACGAAGATAGCGCGATAGGTGGAAGATAGACTACTTTTGATTACTTTGTGTCACATTTTGTACTTGTTGACCATTTTTTGTGGAAATTGG